>CM035424.1:71121843-71296843 GCA_020310875.1 Ceratopteris richardii
GCGGCATGTCTATTGCTGAAAATTCAGCAAATGCAAAGGATGATGAAGCTAACATGGCTCAAGATTTTTGGGCAAGTGTTGTTACATGTCATTATGATACATCTTTGCATTCTAAATATTTGGTTGTTAGTGAGGCTAATTCGGAGTGGTTCTTTGATAGTGGTGCTTCAAAGCACATAACTTCATGCAAAAGATTTATTGCATCTTTGAAAGATGCACCCAAAGGAGGGTATGTGGTGTGTGAGAACAATGCCTCTTATCCTATCATTGGAGTAGATGAAATTAAGGTTACAGATGCAAATGGAGTTGTGGTTCTCTTGAGAAATGCATTGTTTGTACCCGATATCAAGAAGAACTTGATTTTAGTTCCTTTGATTGCCAAAGCTCAACTTCATGTACACTTTGTTGATGATAAGTGGATGGTACATGATTTAATATTTAATTTTCTCTTGATGAGCGGCGAAACAACATCAAATTAACGCTGATGTGACATCTGATTAATGATTTAAGAGACATATGAAAGTGAGGGGGCAAAATATTTTGCTTTGTTGACGGATAAAATCCTCATTATAACAGTTCTCTTCTATTCAAGACAACGTGGGATGTTCACATTGCTACACAAACACGGGAAAGTTTTACCTCTTCAGAGATATAGCTTATATTCTCAGTGTATTGAATGTGAAAAATAGAGGAGACATCTTAAACAACTGCTAACACCTTCAGGTTGAAGCGTCTGTAAATGTTGGTGTAAAGCAATGATTGGCAGATTCGGCATGTGAATATATTGGCCATCTCTTCAGATACTCCTCTTCTTGATTCATTTTTTTCCTATTATTCTCTAAAAACTGGAAGATCTTGGTAGCATTCTTCTTTAGTTTGAATTGTTGTAGAAAAGCATTCCAAACATCTCCATAATGCCAAAAAATTTTAAGATCAAATTTTGTGAGCCATTGAGCAGCTTCATTTACCAAGGTGGATTGGAAAATGAGGCTTTATACTTAGCATCGTCTGGATTGCCTAGTACGCTATAGTTAATTTCAAATGTTCGGACATGTGCATTAGGACCGTCTCCTAGAAGTCCTCCAAATTTTGCATAACTGACACTAGTTGGAGATTGCCTTCTCTGTTCTTCCGGTTGTTAATTTTATTGCCCACCTTGTAGGTCTTCTATAGCCTTGGGACTAAAATACTCATGGGTATCTACTACCTTCTCAAAATTTGATATCATGGGAGCTTGATCAATAATGATAGGTACTCCTTGCAAGAGTTGCAAAGTAAGTCGTGTTGGAGATAGACATCTGCGGAAGCACGCAAACAGCACAAGGAAGAAGAAGAAGCTTGGAGCACAAACACACAATACTGAATGTATTACTAGAGAATGTACAAAGATAAGTAGCCCATTAGGGCAATAGGCGTATGTACAAGCCGGGGTAAAAAAACCTCCTAAAGAGGGAAAAAAGTGCTCCCGGCGGTCCTAGAGTGTTCACACACATCACTACCTAAATATATCAACAAATACCCCCTGGGAGTGATGCCGTGAACAAGGAGCTGGCACTCATGTATAAGGAAGTGCCAAGCTATGTGGAAATCACTCCACAAAAGGAAGTAAGCCCAAAGCTTTGCGGAAAGCTTCAAACTTCTCCCTAGGCAGAGCCTTCGTGAAAAGGTCTACAATGTTCTCCTGCGTGGGCACATATGCCAAGCTGATCTCCCCAGGAGAGAACCTCTCCCTGACATAGTGATAATGCATCTCAATGTGCTTAGTGCGAGCATGGAACACAGGGTTCCTCGCAACTGCCAATGCGCTTTGATTGCCAGTGAAGATGGTGGTGGCAGAAGACTGGCCAACACCCAAATCAGCCATAAGGTGTCTGAGCCACACACACTCAACAGTCGCTGTGAAAGCTGCCCTATACTCAGCCTCACAACTGAAAGTGGCCACAGTAGACTGCTTCTTGCTCAACCAAGATATACATGAGCTACCAAGCATGAAGCAAAAACCACTGGTGGACACACGAGTGTCATAGCAACCAGCCCAATCTGAGTCAGAAAAAGCATGCAAATCTGGCGGTAGTGATCCACCCTTGGGATAAAACAACCCAAGTAGCCGAGTACCACTCAAGTAGCGAAAGATGCGCTTAACCGCTTTCCAATGCGTGACTCTTGGGCAATGCATAAACCTGCTCATCTCTGAGACAGCAAACTGAATATCTGGCCGAGTAATGCATAAGTAAATCAAGCATCCAATAGCCTGCTGATAGAGAACAGCATCAAATGCATCTCTAGCATCATGAAGACTCAATCGTAAACCTGTCTCCATAGGAGTAGGCTTATAGTCTTCAAGGCCAAAACGCTGCAATAATGTGTCAATATATTTCGTTTGACACAAAGCCATTCCACCATCAACGTGCATAAACTGAATGCCCAAATAGTGATGCAAATGCCCCAAATCAGACATCTCAAATGAGGCATGCAAATCAGCCTTAAAATCAGCAATATGTGTCTCAATAGGACCAGTGAGTAGCATGTCATCAACATAGACAACAATGATCAGAAGCACATCATTAGCACGTTTAACATATAAGGTGCTTTAAGTTGGACTGTTCTCAAAACCATGTGCAATCCGATAGGCATATATCTTCTCATACCAAGCACGTGGTGCTTGCTTTAAACCATATAATGCCTTCTTTAACCTGCAAACCTGGTTTTCATGCCCTTTCTGCACAAAGCCACGGGGTTGAAAAACATACACTTCTTCATGCAAGTCACCATTCAGAAATGCTTTTTAATGTCCAACTGATGTACATTCCAACCATGATGGGTTGCAAGTGCACAAATGCTCCGAACAGTAGTCATACGGCATGTAGGTGCAAAGGTCTCATCAAAATCAATGCCTCTTTCCTGTGCATAACCCTTTGCAACAAGCCTAGCCTTATACCTATCAACTGTACCATCAGGTTTACGCTTCAGCTTGTATACCCACTTAGTGCCAATGGCCTTCTTGCCAGGAGGCAAGTCACATAAAGAACATGCACCATTCTTCATTATAGCATCATATTCAAATTGCATAGCAGCCATCCAATTTTCTGAATTTTGTGCTTCATCAAAAGAAACAGGCTCATTCTCATCACAGAGACTAGATGCAGCCATAGCATAGCAATCTGATGTAAAGGAGGCACTATGAGAGCCTGAACGAGTACGATATGACAAAGGTGCATCTAATTTGCTGTCACGCAAAGTCTGCACCAGCCATTTTGGCATAGTTTTTGCCTGCTCAATATCAGCTCTCTCATCAACAAGTGCATCATGTAAATCTGCATCAGAAATGGAATGATCTGCATCATCATATGAAACCTGCAAAGGCTGAGAAGTTGCCTCATTAGGACCAGCACTAGCCTGTCCACCTATAAAAAGAGGCATCAAAGTATCATACATGTCTTTGGAGCTAACAGATGTCTCCTTAGTACATGAAAGCAATGGCTGAATAGCATCTTCCATAAAGACAACATCACCGCTAACCAAAATGCGTTTAGTCTGTGGATGATACAGACGATAGCCTTTACTTCCAGAACTGTACCCAACAAAAATACATTTTACTGCCTTATCATCCAATTTTCTGCGATGTTTTTCAGGCACTAATGCATATGCCAAACAACCAAAAACACGTAGATGAGCAACAGATGGCTTGCGGTCATGCCAAGCCTCATATGGAGTGATAGACTGCAACGCTTTAGTACATATGCTACACACATGACAGCCTCAAGCCAGAAACTATGTGGTAAAGCCTGACTTTTGACCATGCACCTCGCCATCTCCATGAGTGACCTGTTCTTTCGTTCAGCAACTCCATTCTGTTGAGGTGTATACGGCATTGTACACTGGTGTTTTATCCCACGTTTAGCTAGAAATGCATTAAAATTTGAAGACATATATTCCCCCCCTCGATCAAAACGGAGGGTGCCCATTTTACATGCTGACAGATTTTCAGCCAAAAGCAAAAACTGTTTGAAGCACATGAACACTTCGGACTTTGCTTTGAGTAGATATACCCATGCATGCCTGGAAAAATATCAATGAAAGTCACGAAGTAAAGGTAATTTCCAAAAGAGGGTGTCTACATAGGACCACAGACATCACTATGTACAAGCTGTAATTTGTGTGTGCCCGAACTGAACCATCTTTTGGAAAGGAAGAACGCTGCATTTTGCCCAAAATACAGCCTTCACAAACATGTTTTCCAGGTGCCTCAAGTTTAGGCAAAGAGGACACCATTTCAGATTTCTGCAGGCGTAACAAACTAGCAAAATTCAGATGACCAAAGCGTGCATGCCAAAGCTTTGCATCTGACATAGCCTGAGAATCATGAACTGCACATGCCGAATCATTCACAGATCTTTCATAGTCTATGAGCTTATACAGCCCACGACATAAAATGCCAGAAGCAATAATCACATCGCCATTTGAGAGTTCATGGACTGTACACCTGTCATGAATGAATTTCACAACCAAGCCAATCTTGGCTAATGCAGAAACTGATAACAGGTTCTTTTTGATCCCTGGCACAAATAAAGCATCTGACAAAGTGAAAGAACTACCATCAGCAGTAGTCAGAATGATCTTACCAACTCCCATAACAGGATAAGAGGAGTTATTGGCACATGTGACAGTATTCCCTGTAGGGGCAGGCTCGAGTGAAGAGAAGAAACTGAGCTGCGAGGTAATATGTTTGGTCGCCCCACTGTCAAAGTACCAAACATCTGAGTCTATTGCAGACATGCATTGATCATGAGAAGATGGGTCAAAACTACAGACAGTAGTAAACGCCCATTCTTCTTCTTGCACAAGATTTGTAGACTCTGTTTTTGGTGTAGAGGCCTCTGCAACAACCATTCCAGCCTCTTTCTTCTTTGCCTCTTTAGCAGCAAGTCTTGGACAGTTCTTTATAATATGATCATTTCCTTTACAGTACTTGCAGAACAATTTCTGCTTTTCTGATTTCTTCTCATCTTTATCCTGGTTCTTCAATTATGCAGCATTTGCAGATTTTTGCTTACTAGTAGAAGAGCTCCATTTTCCTTTGCCCTTCTGACTAGCCAGGAAAGCTTGATCTGCAACATGCATAATGGACCTGTTCTGCCTGGACTGATCTTCCTGCAACAGAACAGAGACTAATTCCTCAAATGACAAGGCATTCGGATTGCCTTTCATCATCAACTGAAGAGTAGATGCAAAACTCTGATATGAATCAGGAAGACCATTCAGAACGGTCTGCACAAGTGAGCTATCTGGTATAACCTCATCACCAGAAATCAATTTTGATCTTTGTAAGAAAACTGTCCATAGAATCACCTTCATTCATGTGCTCATTTTCTCCAACTGTTTTTGGAGGTAAGCAACACGAGCCTCATTCCTAGCCTGGTACAAAGTGGTAAGTGTATCCCAAGCATCCTTTGCTGTTCTGCAAGAGCGAATGTGAGGAATAATGGCACGTTTGACAAACAAAGCTATCAATGCATGTGCCTGCGCATCTCTGCCATCCCAATGAATCTGCTCTGCAGTAGGTGCAACAGAAACATCAGCACGAACAAGAATCTACGGAATATCATCTTCATCACCATCTTCATCAGCTCCAACACCTGTATTTGCAGTACCTATCGTTACAGCTGTAACACGACGTCTTTCAACACCCTGCACGATGTTCCACAATCCTTTTGCAACCAGTACATGTCGCATCATATAAGCCCATAGTGGGTAGTTGGTACCATCCTACTTATCCTCAACAGCCAACATACAGAATACATCACTGCTTTCAGCCATGGCCAGTGACTAAAATACCTTGATGCAGAAAATTGACTGTATCTCAAAAAGTTGAACAGAACTGCCGAGACGAGTTCTGCTAGACCTGTAGCAGACTGCGAGACGCTTAAACTGGCGAACAGAAATTGGTATATAGCTTTGGCACAAAAGGATGAAATAGCCTGCACAAGCATTGCGATAGTGCGTTCGGAGGCCGAAACGAGCTCAGATCGTGATTTCGGCACCACATAGCCAAGTTGTTTTGATCTCAGAAACACCCTGAGTATGCTCACCAAATTTCGTACGAATCTGAGACTGCAAACGGAGGAGTGTCGACGGCGCCCTAGAAGAAGCGACGACCTGCTCTGATACCAATTATTGGAGATAGAGGTCTACGGAAGCACGCGAACAGCACAAGGAAGAAGAAGAAGCTTGGAGCACAAACACACAATACTAAATGTATTACTAGAGAATGTACAAAGATAAGTAGCCCATTAGGGCAATAGGCATATGTACAAGCCGGGGGAAAAAAACCTCCTAAAGAGGGAAAAAAGTGCCCTGACGGTCCTAGAGTGTTCACACACATCACTACCTAAATATATCAACAAGTCGTTGGATAGGCTCTTAGTCTTCTATTTGGAGCAATTTCCTACTGCTCTAGAATAATGGGAATTTTGCAAGACACCATACAATTCATGTTCTCCAACATTCTCTCATAATAGTCGGCTTCCTCATTGGCTCTTATGCAATCTTTCATCAGACACTGGGCTTTCACTAGAATCTGCATTGTTACAAAACAACGGAATTTCACCGAATGTCACCGAGGACTTCTCCTGTGATTCTTACAAACCGAAAATGAGGAAATACTATGAGGTCGCTCTTCCACTTGTTGTAATCTCTACTTCCAAAGACGTTCCTTCACTATCATTACACTGTGGAGACCCTAATGTACTACTTCCTTGAATGGGATGTTTATCGCTTCAGTACTTCGGATAACACTCACCAAAGCACATTATGAACATCTAATAGATAATAAGCACTCTGATCACAAGTGTTAACCTCTGTTTATCTATTTTGATAAAGGAACAAGATAGCTTGATAGGGTTCGTGGGGTGGATTCTTGTGTTTCTACAAGACTACTTCACTGAATTCACTTATGAATTATCAAACATAGTAACAAGGATCTACTGCATTAACTTCATTGAATTACACTTAACTGACTATTAGAGTGTGTTCTTCATAGAATTACTTAATTTCTCACTGTATCAGCTAAAAAATGATCACCTACTTCACCTCATAGTACAGAAGGACTTCAACTATTGGAATGCAATCATATATAGAAGCCAACTATCTTGGTGCACTAGAGCACAGATAGCCCAACATGTATGGTACCTCTCTTGTGACTTCATTCTCTGCTCTTTCTACACTCAAGATAGAACATTGTTAACTAATGAAAAGTTACATTTGGGTGTCTCTACCTTTTCAGCGACTTATTTTAGGGATATATTACAATGGTGTCTGACCACCAACACAATTGTAATTGTGCTCTATGTAGATGACCTTATGATTATAGGAAATGATGATCCTCCTATTCAACAAATGAAAGATGCCTTGAGTTAAGAATTTGAAATGATAGAATTAGGCCTAATGCATTATGGCTCAGACCTTGATGTATGGTAAGAACCATGGAAGTTTTTCATCTCTCACCAAAAGTATGCAAGACATATTTTAAAGGTATTCGACATGAAGATTTGCCAAAATCATTGTAAAGAAAGTATGCAGATAGGAACCATTGAGTATGGTATTTTCTATGAATAAGGAAGATTCTTTAGTTAGATACTTTCATTTAAATTGGGTAGGAGATATTGTTACCATAAAATCAATTTTTGGATATTGATTTTCTCTAGGACATGGGATTTTCTCTTGGATCAATAAGAAGCAACTTACTATAGCATTACCTTCTACTCAAGCTCAGTACAAAGCAACACGTGAAGCAGTATGATTGAGGATGATCCTATCACAAAT
This sequence comes from Ceratopteris richardii, assembly GCA_020310875.1. Lineage (NCBI taxonomy): Eukaryota > Viridiplantae > Streptophyta > Polypodiopsida > Polypodiales > Pteridaceae > Ceratopteris > Ceratopteris richardii. Next base: position 71,129,665 of record CM035424.1, read on the forward strand.
AGGAATACAAGGATAGGAGGGTTCGCAGTTGAAGTGTGAGACTAAAACTACATGGCCATTGCTAAGAATAATGTTAATGATGCACATATCAAGTACATAGTTATTTAGTATCACCATGTGTGTGCGTTGATCGAGAATGGGGTCAGGGAAATAAGATATTGTCCAACTAAAAAAATGGAGCAGACGTCTTTACCAAGGCTCTTAGGCATCAACACTTTCCAAAGCGTGGCATTGCACCAAAGAGATAGTTCACTACAGTATGGACATTAAAGGGGGGAGGGGTGTTACATATACTCATAGTCCACCCTCAAGTGACCTATTATGAGGAGAAGCCACTATGAGAGACTATACATTTGTGGACTCATAACCTCCCAGTTAGATTAGGTCTATGTGTCATTAATGATGGTAATAGATTATCTTTGTGAGCCTAGCCATTAGGTTAGGTAAGGCAAAAACGTTTGAGCAATTGGGTTTTCATTGAAGGCAAAAATAAAGGCGTTGTGTCGTGGCGGTGTTTTAATTGTGGGGAGTGTAGAGGAGGGACTTTTTATCTTCTGTGGGGCTAGAGGGGACTATCCCTCAGCTCGTAGGGCCAAGATGATAGGACTTCCAACCATGGAGATAATGTTAGATGATATATGTTTTCAAATATTCTGTCCCTCGTGAGTATGTTTTTCTATACTGACCCCCACCGTAAAATCTATATAAGCATGCCCAATGTGTAGCCCTATATAGCATTGCACACCAATAAGCCCCTCATCTAGAGTCTATCTAGATTGCCATCTAAGATCCATAATGGGAGTGCCCAAGTGGACAACACTTTCTTTGTGCGTTGTTCTTGGAAATTTGCGAATTGGAGTTCTCCATCTCTCTGTCTACATCTCTCTTTGTCTGCGTTTCTTTTTCAACTATGTCTATTGGTCGACTCCACTCTTTTTCAACTATGTCTATTGGTCGACTCCACTGTTCTATTATTTCTTATGATAGAGACATATGTAAAATATCCTTCAGAGAATCACCTTGTTTGTTTCTTGTACGTGCAAGAAAGATGATTAAATTTGATAGAAAAACATATTCATGACCTGAATTGGCCAATGCTATGCACACACAAATGCTAGTATGCTAACAAAGCCAAGGAAGTGAAAATATCAAGTCTTCCTTAGCCTTTGATGTATTAATTGTAATTTTACTACATGTTCGCCTTGGGAATTTAGAAACAATTTTTTCACACTTTTTGTGGTGAATAGGGTAGCCTTGTTCCTATTCAAAAGACAACGAAGGGTTTATTGTATGAGTTCTAAAGTTTGGAACTTTTGGCATATTATCCGCTGCAGGCAATTAAATTGAAAGTCTTTACAATTTATATATTCCCTCTAAGCGCATGAGAATGAGCCAATGAACTCAAATCCACTTCCTTTAGGATTTTGCAGGTTAGATGATAGGACATGCTAGAAGCTGACATTTAGGATTTTTCAGGTTACCATAAGTTGATCAAACTTATCCTTGAGGAGTAATATGTTTTCTCTTTAGATAAAAGAGCTTGATCTTTTATATATTTTCTAAGGGTTCCATTAACTTTAGAATTGGGATGTACGCACGAGCATGAGATCCGTGGGCCCTTTCCATAGTTCAAAGAGCATGCGCATGCAAATTGCTTGAAGATATTTGGCTTGAATATGTTTATTGGCGCCATATGACTTGCTTTTGTGCTCGTGCTTTAAGCTTGTATCCTTTCCTTAGATTCTCTAAAAAGAATCATTTTGGTTTATCCAAACTTGATTGCCTCTGTCTATCGTCTCACAAATCAAACAAGGTTTTTTGTGATGGTGGGCATGTGTAATATATCCTTGAGACAATCACCTTGTTGGTTTCCTCCAAGAATCACATCTTCAATGTGTATACTTTTTTGTAAGATGTCATCCCTAGTTTCCACATGTCCTCTTGATGATCGTTTGTGTAGGTTTCTGAGCCAATCTTGGTTGCAGCTCATATGGTTGTTGAATCCAATGTCAACATATCTCTCAGCATCATCGACATATTGCTTCCTTTGATTAAGGGCCCTCATCCGTTGTATACGTGATTACTTTATAGACTCGCCTTATAGAATCTTATTTCTCCTCACAAGATCATCAAATTTTTTTCTCACATTGTCATATGTCAATCCTTAATTTGGAGTAAGGAGAAGAATTAGTATCCATATTAAGGACGAATATTTGTAAAAGATGAGAACCGGTTTGAATGAGGTCATAAAATCATTTGCTCAATCCTCTATACTAGAAAAAATGTTTGAAATCGTTGTTATTAAGTTAAACTAAAACTTCTCTCTCTTTAACGAAAGGTGGTTAACTCATAGATTTTAAAGATGTAATACATTTTATCGTTATATCAGCATAGAATTTCAAATATGAAAAACTTGGAAGTGCGAATGCATTATGACATGCAAAACGTTTACAAGCAGAATTTGTTACACTTATGAGTTCCTTGAGTAACTTTGATGTGAACCTTTTCCCTATACATGGGCACTTTTTACTCTAGTGCTAGCTAGAGGTTTTTTCCCCATGTTACCACATACATGATTCACTCATATGTGGTGGTACTTTGTACTTAGAGATCTTATTCAGCTCTTACTTCAGTTCAGTTCATCATCACGAAAGAGAGCTATTTGAGCCATCCATCTTTTTCGTGTGCCTTGCTGCATTTGTGCCCCTTGTGATTGCTTCTTGTGTGTATCTCACACTTCTAATCACATCCAACAATGGTATCAGAAGAGGTTCAGCTCCTTCTTAAGTTTTGGTTTTTCGCGTCATGGCACTCGCACACTTTTAATAGTGCAAATCGACTTCAGAGCATATAATAGTGAATTTTTGCACCCAAGAAATATTTTCACCAGATCACTAAGGTTTTACCCCCATTTTGAAGCCATTTGTGTATTCAAAATCCCCATTAGAGTGACGGTTTGCGAGCTGAAATTTTAGCATTCAGTTTAGCTTTCATCGAAGTGAGGATTTTATCACATGCTTGTTCTTTAGTGACATGGTAGGCTGCAATGCTTGTTTGGCATGCTTCAAGTTGAAGATAAACTTGATGGGACCAAGTATCCAATGTGATCTTACATGATGAAGAATGTTCTTGTTGCAAAACAACTTTGGAACATAGTGGCAGATGTAGATCGAAGACCCCTAGGTTCTTCTACTTCACATTCTACTATCACAGATGCATCTTGTTCTTCTAGTACAATGGTTTCTCCTTCTCCACCTACACAGAAGCATCTTAGATGGGATGGAAAAGATTCTCATGCTCATTCATTGGTTGCATTTTTTGTAAAGCATCATATAGTTCCACACATTCAGTCATGTTCTACATCAAGACAAGCAGGGAACACGCATGTGACACGCATCAAGGAGTCAGGAGATGTGTATGTGACATGCATCAAGGACTTGAAAGAGCAATTGGCTTACGTAAATGAGATTATTTTGGATGCATCACTCATCTCTACATTGTTGAAAGGATTGCTCAAATCGTTTCAAAGCTTTGCCACTACACTCGGTTTGGTTGCAAAAGGGAATCCCAATATGTATGCATTTGATGAGTTTGTGTGTTTTCTTTTGCAAGAATAGAAATATAGATTGAATAGGAGTGATTTGATTGAGGGAATGCAAGCACTTGCTATCTCACTAAAGAGGAAAAGCAAGTATGGTTCAACTTTGGGTTCATCAAAACCAAATCCTCAACCGTCCTCTTCCACTCATTCCTCTAATGATGTTGATTGGCAAAAGAAGAAGAGATGCAAATATTGTGGATAGGTTGATCATACTATCGATGAGTATAAAAAGATTGCTAAGTGTAGTGAAAAGAAGAAGGAATGTGGCATGTGTATTGTTGAAAATTCAGCAAATGCAAAGAATGATGAAGCTAACATGGCTCAATATTTTTGGGCATGTGTTGTTACATGTCATTATGATGCATCTTTGCATTCTAAATATTTGGTTGTGACTGAGGCTAATTCAGATTGGCTCTTTGATAGTGGTGCTTCAAAGCACATAAATTCATGCAAAAGATTTTTTGCATCTTTGAAAGATGCACCCAAAGGAGCATATGTGGTGTGTGCAAACAATGCCTCTTATCCTATGATTGGAGTAGCAGAAATTGAGGTTACGGATGCAAATGAAGGTGTGGTTCTCTTGAGAAATGCATTGTATGTATCCGGTATCAAGAAGAACTTGATTTTAGTTCTATTGATTGCCAAAGCTGGACTTCATGTACACTTTGTTGATGATAAGTGGATGGTTTATGATTTTAGCAATGGTAATATTATCGTTATGTATGGTACATTATGTAATGGTTTGTATCACATGGATGCATACAAGAGAGCTCCCTCAAATGCCTTGGTTGCTTATACTTCTTCCATGGTTGAAATGAAGCATTGTCATGCTCGTTTTGGTCACTTGAACTTCAATAGATTGCTTTACTTGCAAATGAAAGACATGGTTATTGGTTTGTCAACAGTTGAGTCCATTGAAAATCATGCATGTGAAGGTTGCGTTCTTGGAAAAATGCATCGTGCTTTGTTTTCAAAATGATAGTCATACACACAATACAAGAAAATTACAATTTGTTCATAATGATGTATGTGGTCCCATCAAGACGCCATCTTTTGGGAAGCATGTATACTTTGTTACCTTCATTGATGATGCTACTCGTCATCCATAGGTGTATCCTATGAAAGCAAAGAATGAGGTATTTTCTTGCTTAAAACCATTTTTAGCTATGGTTGATAAATTTTCTTCAAACAAGCTTTTCACTCTATGCACGAATCGTTATCAGAAAGATTTCCACCTTCAAGTTGACATTCAAGAAAATAAAATCATTTTTTATTGGTTATCTCTAAAACTCTCTTAAACATTTTTATTACTTTCTTTGATCTGAATTAACCTCTCTATGAGTGCTTGTAGGTATAAATTAATGAAGCTTATTGTGTATGCATTAGGGTTCACCCTAAATGCCCATTTAGTTGTGTGATTGTACCCATTTATACATGGGGTTATGGGTATAAACCTAAATGAATACATACATTTATGAGTGTTTAAGTAAGAGTGTTTGTGCAAGGTAGATAAATATGAGGCTTTCAATGTATGTATACTTGTATATGTATGTGTAGGTATCAAAATGATGAGTGTGAACATTTAATTTAGCCATTATATGATTACAATTAATTAATATGTCTTATATATTATACATTAAGTAAGTGATTTTTATAATATACTTTAATTAGTTATTTTAATAAGATGTTTATGTAATGATTATGGTATTATATCTTAGCATAAACTTAAATTAAAAGTATTAATTAATTATTAAATTTAAAAACCAATTAAATTAAAATGGATAAATAATATGTGGTTTGTATGAGTAAATGTTAAAGTGTGGTGAGAATAAGATGTGCAATTAAAGTGTGAGAAAAGTAAATTTAAAAGAATGGTGTGAGAGGATGTAGATCAAAAGTGTGGAATGGGTGAGTTATGCCCTTAAAGTGGAGTAAAGTGAATGGATAAAAGTGAGGTGATTAAGTATGTGTGTTAAAGTGTGGTTGTGTGAGAAAAGTGAATTAAAAGTATGGTGTGAGTGAAATGTGTGATTAAAGTGGATTGAGTTAAAAGAGTGGTGTACATAAAGAGGTGCATACATGTGTGGATCTATATATATGTATGTATAGTGTTCATTCGTGGACATTATGCTTTCCCTATGTATTGTTCTTTATATATTGTACTAGATTTATTATTGTTTTAGGTCATTCTTGTATATTCCTTTTATGCAATAGAAGAAGAAGAACAATAAAATTCTTCCTTGCTTCAATCTGTATGTGCTCCTCTTTGAGTGTGAGAGTGTGTGAGTGAGCTCTCTTCCTTATTGCCTTTCTCTTGACATGATATGAGAGCTAGTGTAGCTACAGAGAGCTTGTGGAAAAGGCTACCAATGAAGAGTATGTGAGAAGGCATGGAGAAAGCATGCTTCACAAATCACCTCAAATTTCTATGAAATTTGGTGTTAAGGTAGAAGGAAACAAAATATTTTCAAGAGTTATCGCTTTAGGGTCACTTGTTTTTCTCAGATTTCTGTTTTGTGCTTGTAAAGTAGATCCAATGAAAAAAACTAGGTCAGTTTGCAAAATTGTAACTTGCCTTCAGTTTGGAAACACTTAAGTATTCTTGATCCATAATTTCACTGATTTGGTGTACTATTGATACACAAAAACTATGTTTTTTTGAGATCCAATTGTCTTATCACAATGCAATAGTGTTCAAGAAGAGGTATTACTTCAATGCTTTGTAGTGCTATGAATTGCTACAAAAATGGCAAATGCTGATGGAATGAGTCAGCTTATGAGTGATAAGTTGGAAAAGAAAAAATTTCATGCATTGAGATCTAGAATGATGAATTTCTTGATGGGAAAAGCCTACTTGAAGTACATTAAAAGATTGCCCTATCAGATAGAAATCCATGAAGAACAAGAAAAATCAAGAAAAAGCCAACATAACAGAGAACAAAGAAGCTTCAATGGCTCAAAGCATGTAAAAGGGTCATCCTTTGAACAATGAGAACAGGAATAAGTATCCAGCATGGTCGTTGAGGATGAAGACATATCTACAAGGAAGGAGTCTCTGTGGATACATATAATGAGATGAGGATATGCCCATTTTCAGAAGCAAAGGACAAGCTACAAGAGAGGATCTTGAAAGACTCAGCTCATGGTGTGCCAAAGATGCTTTAGCAAGGTCATATTTACTTATCTCTATCTCTGACTTTCTTCTTCCTCACATTAGGAACTATAAAACTTCCCACGAGAGTTGGGATACATTGTCTTCATATTTTTCTTCCAACACAAGATCTAGAAAAAATCAGCTATGGATTGAGTTTACCAATCAAAGGAAGCAACCCAAGCAGAATATTTTAGAGTATGTGATAATGGTTAAGGATGTGGCTGATCAATTGGAAAGCATAGGAGAGGAGATTGAAGAGGACCAAATAGTGAGACAAATAACCAATGGCATCAAGGCAGATGATAAGTGGGAAGCCTTCACAACTGCTATGGAGTTATACATGGACATGCAAATTCTAGATCTTACCACACTCATGGGACAACTCTTTACCCATGAAGCCAAGCTCAACAAAAATGGAGAACCATCAAGAGGTAACAACTCTTTTGCCCTATACACAGATAAAGGGAAGAACAAGAAAGTAGAGGATAAAGGTACTACTTCTCATGCTAACTATGCAGGGAGAGGTAAGAATTCAAGAGGAAGGGGCAGAGGAAGTAAGCAAGGTAGGGGGAGACCTTTCAACTCTTCCCCATGCAACATATGTGGAGTATCTAATCATACTACAGATGAGTGCTATAGGAAGTTCAAGAATCAGAGAGGAGGAGGATTTCAAAGAGGTGGCTACTCATAATCAAGAGGAAAGTTCAACCATAATCAAGGCTACAACTATGGATACAACAACAATTACAATAACAACTACCAAGGAGGATATAAATCAAGAAATACTTTCAACAATTATATAGAGGATCAAGAGGATTCTCTTCTCATTATGAATATGACTTCAAAACAAGGCATGAATGATGAAAACCTATTCTATATTGACTCAGGTTGTTCAAACCATGTAGCACGCAATGTAGCTCTTCTTTCTGATCGCGAGGAGCCCAAGGGAAAGCATCAAGTGCACATAGGTGATGACACCCAACATTTAGTTGTCAAGGTAGGAAATGTCAAAACTTCTTATGGGAATAGAAATATGTTGAGCAGCATCTACAATCACCAAGAATTTGATATATGGAGCTTTTGTGGAGGATTCCCAGCATGGATTCAAGAGAATTTCCAAGGGAGGAAAAATAGGTAGACTATTTACATTTGAACTTGCAGACACAAGAAACATTGCAATTTATAATTACAAGGATCAAACATTATCTCAGCTTGAGATTCAGCACAAAATATTAGGGCACATTGGTGAGAGAAACTTGAAGCAAATATGTAGAGATCAATGTGTGCTTGGGATACTTGTATCTAAGAAACATATGATCTATAAATGTGGTGCATGTTAGTTTGGTAAATCACATAGGTTACCCTTTACAAAGAAAGGCTACATGCATGAAGATTACTTGGAACTTGTCCACAGAGATGTGTGGGGACCAAGCAAGGACCCTTCAATTTCATGCTCAAGGTATTATGTGTCATTCATTGATGATCTCAGTAGGTGGACTATCTTGTACTTTATGAAAGATAAAGATGAAGTGTTCAGTTTCTTCAAGGAGTATCTTGCACTTGTGGAAAATCAAACAGAAAGAAGTCTAAAGAGGATAAGGTCAGATGGAGTAGGTGAGTACTTCTCCAATGAATTTGATGCATTTTTTCAGGACAGAGGTATCAAAAGGGAGGTTACTACAAGGTATACCACTGAGCAAAATGGGGTAGCAAAAAGGAGAAACAAGTTGATTGTGGAAACAGTTAGATCAATGCTTAATGAAAAGAAATTGTCTAATTATTTGTGGGTAGAAAGTGTGTCTATTGTCATTTATCTTATTAACAAGTTTCCATCCGAATCACTTGATGGGATGACCCCATATGAAGCATGGCATGATAGAAAGCCATCACTTGGTCGTTGTAGAATATTTGGATGTGTTGCTTATGTGCATATTCCATCTCAAATCAGAGGTAAGCTAGAGCCTAAGGCAGAGAAGTGCATCTTCATAGGGTATGATTTAAATCAGAAAGGATACAGGTTTTATAATCCATCCAACAAAGGATTTATGGTCAATAGAGATGTGTTTGATGAGAATGATTCTTGGTTTGAAAGTGAATGCAGGAAAGTCAAATTGCCATATGACTTGGAAGAGGATTTTCCAAGTCTCACCAAGGAGGAACCAAGTCAAAGTGAAGACATCAAATCAGATGATGAAGACACCATCAACCTAGAAGAGATCAAAGCATGCATATCAAAGGGCAAGGACAAGATGAAGATGTCGGAAGACTGACCTAAATCATCCAACCAAGCTCTAAGGACATCCCAAAGGGAGACTAAGAAACCAATCAGATATGGGCATGATACTTCATTAGTTACTAAGCACTCCATTTATCTTGCTAAAGATTTATCATTTGAACAACCTTCTTCATATGAAGAAGCAATTACCAAAGCAGAATGGAAGGAAGCTATGGATGAAGAAATAGAAGCACTCCAAGAGAATGATACTTGGGAACTAGTACCCAAGAAGGCATTAATGAAGGTAATTGATTCTAGATGGATTTACAAAATCAAAAGGAGCTTAGATGGATCCATAAAGAGGTATAAAGCTAGACTTGTGTCTAAAGGTTTTGCACAAACCCAAGGATTTGATTATGAAGAGACTTTCTCACCTGTGGCTAAAATGCCAACCATCAGGGTATTGGTCTGTGTGGCTCCATCTAGGAATTGTAATATGTGTTAGTTGGATGTGAAGAATGCTTCTCTAAATGGCTAGATTTTAGAGGAGGCTTACATGGCTCACCCTCTTGGTTATGAAGACCCAAGCAAGGTGAATTATTTGTGCAAATTGAACAAAGCTCTTTATGGTTTGAAACAAGCACCTAGGGCATGGAATCATAGGTTAACTACCTACCTTCAAGATCAAGGGTTCATAATGAGCAAGGTAGATTCTTCTCTGTCTTTCATGAGAAGCAACTGAAAGATGATATACTTATGTGTGTATGTTGATGACATCATACTTACAAGTAGTGATGCCAATGGCATCAATCAAATCAAGAATGTAACGACTCAGGAGTTCAAAATCAGTGACCTAGGGTTTCTAAAGTATTTTCATGGACTTCAATTGGTCTACAAAAATTCTGGAATTTATATCACTCAAAGGAAATATGTGTAGGACATGTTCAAGAAGTTCCACTTGGAAAATGCAAAGGTAGCTAGCACCCCTATGAAGATAAATCGTAAATTGAGTGCTCATGAAGGTTTTTCTTGAAGACATTGCAGGATATCAAAGCTTAATTGGAATTCTAAACTATTTAACCTTGACAAGGATTGACATATCTTATGGAGTAAGTGTTCTAAGTCAATTCATGCATAAACCTAGAGCACCTCACTTGGAAGCTCCCGAAAGGATTTTGAAGTATCTCAAAGGTACTCAAAATCAAGGTCTTTACTTTCCATATACATCAGATTTGGACATTAAGCTTTACTCAGCTGCAGATTGGGAAAGTTGTAAGGATGACAGAAGGAGTACTTCTAGATATCTTTTTTTTTTCAAGTGATAAGCCCATTTTATGGTCTTCCAAGAAGAAACCTACTGTTGCTCTATCTTCAATAGAGGCTGAATACAAGGAATTAACCAATGCTACACAAGAAGCAATTTGGATTACATTGCTTTATTCAAAATTGGGACTTCACACTCACGCACCTATGATCTTTGGTGATAATACAAGTTCTTTACATCTTGCAGCCAATCCTATTTATCATGCAAGAACCAAGCATATAGAAGTACACTACCATTATGTTCGAGAAAAGCTATTGAGCAAGGAGATTCAACTTGCATATGTATCTACAAATATGCAATTTGCAGATTTATTGAACAAAGCACTTCATGGTACTAAACTTTGCAGGTTCAAAACTATGATTGGATTGCAGGACATTCAAGAAGACTCAAGAAGAAGTGCAAGCCAAGATGTTTGGCTTGAGGGGGAGTTGTTGGTGCAAATGTCCGAGCCATCACACTTGGCTAGGCATGGAAGCAAACATGTGTAACTACTTGAAGAAGCATGAGAACCTTAGCTTGTAATTGCTTGACCATTAACCATTGTAAACATTCTTTTACTTGAGAGAATCTTCGAAGACCATATATCACATGGAGTTAGGAGAATAATTAGTTATGGATTTCATTTTTTAGAACCACTCCTAATTTGCAGGAAGCACTTTTAGGAAGAGACAAGTTTGAATTCAAATTCAAACTTGGAGGTAAAACACTTATAAATACTCTTGTAAAATGTGTGGTCCATGATGGCCCATAGCCTACTCTATAGACTATCATTCTAGATCATTTTTGTGCCCACAACAATGTTTATAATGCATACATTTCATTTATCACATCTGTTGACTTCTCTACTATGTCTACTCAGAACAATGAACTTTGCATGACCATATCTGAAATTTTGATAAATGTATATATATTTGATTTACTACTTGGAAAATTTTCTATATAAAACATTTTTTCAAATTTGATGAATTTATACCAATTTTTTATTTGAAGCTTGATGATTTCTTATGAAAATTCCCCTGATATATTTTTGACGCTTGATAAATTTATTAAAAATTTATGACAAAGCTTTGCTTTCAAAATATTTGTGTGCTAATCATAAAAACTACAGTATGATTTATCATTTACCAAAATTATGATTGAAAAAAAATAATAATATTAAAACGTATAATAATATACTTTACTTTTTGGAAAAAAAATGATAAAATATATTTTATAATTATGATGAAAAATATGATTTTTCAAGAAAAGGATTTATACATAGTCAATGATGCAAAAACTTGATTTTTTTATTGTCAAAAACATTATATAATACAAACTATATTTGTGAGAAAGTGAATAGGGTAATTGTGAAACAAATAATAAATAACAATTGTGACGCATTATGAGTTTCTTTGAAGAGGAATATGTTGGAAAATATATGAACAATATGTTTGCAATTATGATTAAATATAAGATTTTATTTTACAAAAAATATATATGATGATAAATATGTTAAAAATTCATGATTAAAAGTACGACCTGTTTCGGATAAAAAAAGACTAGAACAAAATATGAACAAAACAGCATTTTCTTATGTAAAAAATATGAAAAACAAATATGCTGAAAATATGTGTTTATTTTGATAAAAATATGATGAAAATATATTTTTAATGAAAAATATTTGATGAAAATATGAAAAAAATGATAAATATGAAGAAAAAAATGTTTGAAAGATATGATGAAAATATGATGATGATATAATGCAATTTAAGATGAAATATGACTCACGATGAAAATTAATTCTCTTGTAGTTTCTAGTTTATGATTACCAATAGGATTTGATGATGATTTGAGCAAACAAATTGAAGATTTTTATGATAAATTTATGATGCATTTGAGGAGGTCAAGCTAATTTCCAGGTTGTATTTAACTATGATATAAATTCTTTATTTTTTTTTATCTATGCATATCATTTGCATTTGATAAAATATAATCATATGACCCAAGAAAACCTTAGGTTTCACCCTTGAAATTGATTGAAAATGAGGGTTTACCCCATGAAAACCGGACTTGAACCTTTGGAAACCCTTGGAGTTTAGGTCCAAATTGTAAATAAACCATTAAATTGACGAGTTTGAGTTAATTGTGATAAAATCCTAATTTTCCCGACTAAAAACCCTAGGTCGGACCCTTGAAATTGATGGTTATCCTAGGTGAAACCCTTGAAAATAATTAATTTTGTATATACAGTGTGAAACCAAAACTAAAAAAAAAAGGACAAAAATCAAAAATAGAATCAAGACATGGGATTTTCCAAGAATAGTAAGTGAACATGCATGGTCGTCTGAAATTGGAAAGTTGAGTCGGGAGGTTGGAAACTTCTACATAAACGTCCCAAGGAGAGAAGGATGGGGGAGCCTATAAATAGAGGGCCAAGCTTCATTTGTTTTTCCTCGTTGATCTTCTTGGTGCGTCTACTCTGCAGGTATGCTTTCTTATCCTCCTCTTATTCATTTTTGCTTATTCATGTTCATTAGTTTGCATGAGAGAGAGAGCCTGGCAGAGATGGAATTGGTTGATGCCTAGGCATATGGGCAGAGAGAGAACTTGGCGGCTGTTAGCAGAGTTGAACCCGGATCGTAGAGAGTAGTGGAGAGAGAGAGAGTTGAGGCGTTTTTCTTCAATTCACCGCACACAAAGCGACGACCCATAAGGCTATAGAATCTGCGTGGTCTATAGAGAGAGAACCAATTGGTCTTGCGCGTCGGAGAGGAAAACGGCACCGCTGTGGTAGTGAGAGAGAGACTACGTCAGACATTTGACTACCGGCTGCTTGCGTGATGGCGGGCATTGGCGGCTGAGACGAAGGAGAGAGAAAATATTGGCCGCCAATTCAGAGAGAGACGGTCGACTTCTGTAGCAGATCTGAACACTGTCGGCGAGGTGTCACAGAGAGAATGAGACGCGTGGCAGAATTCGACGGCTATGACTTGTGCGTCCTCGGGAGAGAAAGAGAGTCACACACTCATGGATGTAGGTACCCGGAAGGAAGGGATGGAGGGCGCTTCAGATCTTGGATCCGTAGAATTTGGCGAAGGTTTATCTAGAGAGACGGAGGAGAGATATGATGAGTCGCTTGCACGCTGAAGGGAGAGAGAGACATGTCGTGTGGCTGTTGGAGGTGAATCAGAGAGAGAGGGCAGTCGTGTGCTACTAACGCACGGAGAGAGAAATACTTGGCGACGCCCAAATATTCGGAGGCGGAGATTTTCGACAGAGAGAGAGACATGTGGAAGAGCTGCTCATGGGCTTGTCACGCGACGATGAGAGAGACGGATAACAGCACACAATTGGCGGCAGAGAAAGAGTGGATGGAAAGATTTCGGGAGAGAGCACTCTGAGCTGGCAGAAATCACGATTAGAGAGAAGAGAGAGATTTGCAGGAGAGCGAACAATCTGGCGGCAGAGCATGGATTGAGAGAGAGAAAAAAGTGGAGAGAGAGAGGTCAATAGATAATTAAAATTAGATGTGCGCTCTTCTGTTGGATGATCGTCTGAAGCACCTTGCACAGCTACAACATTGTCCGCTTGGTTTAGGATGGAACTTTAAGAATAATGTTGCCACGCTATCGAGATTAAGTTAAGATGTGCATTTTATTGATGAAGAAGACACTCCAGGATCCAAAAGTACCTATGGAAGCAACGTTGGAATCTTGTGAAACTCTCATGAGTCAAGATTAATGATTCGACATATGATAAAGTTCCAAACGTATGCCATGGTGGTTTATAATTGAAAGAGTATTTATACATAATCTTTGGCGTGTGGCACAGTCACATAGGACTCACTTCATTCGTGGGTATGAGTAGTAGCTATCATATTTGGAATATTATAAGAGCCTTTCATTAGAGTCCTTTCAACAAAGTATCATTCTGAGCTAAATCATACTTAATCAATATTGATAACGAAAAGAAACTAAGTCATCTATGCGCTCACTCTAATTTCAACTTTATGTCGGACTATACATTTGTTTTCCATAGATGGAAATAAGAACTTTAAGGTAAAGAAATCAAGGCATAATGAGTGTGATTTATTCAATGGTACTAGTTCCTCGTTGATCTTCTTGGTGCGTCTACTCTGCAGGTTACTGCGTGATCAGAGATTATTGTGAATTTTGAAGTAAAGAGCTACAAAGTGAGGACTTAAAGAAAAGCTTGGATCGAAGAAAGGTGAAGAAAAGATTAAATCGCAAAGACCAGAAGACAAAGATCGAGGGTGACTTCCTGCACTGTAGCGGGAGGCCTACATCATATCCAGCCGATCCGCACTGTAGCGGCAGCATTTATTTGTATTTATCTGTTCCGCACTGTAGCGGATCTTTTGTATCATGGACCCGCACTGTAGCGGGCATCACTGTATCATTCAGATTTCATTGTATCATCGAGTTTGTATACACACCGACCCAGTGATTTCGAGAATCAGTGCTGTATCTGATTTGTCTCTTTCCCGACGCCTACGGTCGTGTACGCACGCACGTCTCGACACTTCCGAGGGGTAAGGGTCCCACGCGTACAAGGATCGTGCACGCTCCAGAGAGCACAGGCGAGGCGCCCAGCGCACAGACGCCGCTCGCAAGACAGCGGGAATGGTGCACCAGAGCGGGGCCTGATCCAACCCCAGGCGCCGGCTTCCCGCCACGACCTCCTTCTTCTCGACACCTGAACCCGACGTGAAGCGAGGTGGTTGCCCGGTGATCCTCATCACGTCACCTACTCCTTGAGGAAAGAGAAAAGAACCTCGGCATCGGACAGAGACATCAGGTACCAGCATTTCAAGTTATTTGAAATTTTGCATTGCTTCACATACACTGCTGAAACAAAAAGATTCTCTTGTTGCTTGAGTTTGAGCATCCACGCTTTGCATTAGTTTAGTCCATACGTGTGAGCACTTTTTTTTCTTGCTAAGACTAGGGATTTACTGATTTCATAGCTTAGACAGAACATTAGAAAACTTATCACAAAAAAGGGGGAAAATACATTGAAATCTTGGGAATCGAAGAGGACAGTTCGACTAAACTTTGGCCTAGGCAAATCAGAGAGCTTAGACTGACCTTTACCTCCTGGCTCGTGACTCATCAAGCCTCTTCTCTGATCTCTACTCTGAGCTTAGAGAGATAGTTGAACCACTTACACTGGACCTTGTGCTACATTCTAGGACAGAGCAGAGAAGAGAGATGGAGGATATATTCAAGGAAATGGTAATAGAGAAACAAGGGGCCCGCGTAGTCCAAGCGGTATTGAGAGAAAAAGAAAAGTTTACAGGCTTGAATGTAACCGAGTACCTAGATGTTTTTGAGGAACAGGCACGGATTTATGGTCTACCCGAGGATGTGTTTACACATTACTTCACACGGGTAGTATCAGGATCCATTTTTGCCCCTATTACTGCACATATAGCAAAGCCTTGGGCCGAATTCAGAAAAGAATTGCATAAGTTGTTTTATTTGGAAGATTTTTCCCAACACAGTAGAGAAGGGTTCTTGCGGTGGATAAGCTCTCCGAAGCCCACTGCATCCCTCACTCAACTTTTGAATGAGTTCTTGAGAAGATATGAACAACTTCCACAGGCCAATTTAGATGCTTTGAAACCTGACTTAGTTATATCTTTCCTTAAGATCTTAAGTCTTGAAGACAGGACTGCGGTCGAAAGGAGGATTGAAGAGCCTGGGAAGAGATTTGGATTGACTGAAGATTGGGGTGTAGTGAGGAGAGAGGTAGAAGCGGTTGCCCAAATGAGGCAACGCCAGGCGGTGTTATTCGATAGACCTGTAGTGGTAGCACCACAACCGCCTAGGGAAGCTCCACTTCCGGCAATTCCGAATGTGCCTGCAACGTCAGCTTTTGCTAATGTTGCGTCCACTTCGCGATCGCCAATAGAGCTACAGGTTGAGATTCTCAGTCGACAGATAGAGAATCTTATTACGATGCAAGCGTCTATGTCAAAAGAAATGGCGAGTATTCACAATAAAGTTAATTCTATGGGATATCAGGACCCCACTCCTCCTCAGGTGAGTACGAGTTATGTAGATACATTACAGAGAGGCACTATGCCCATTCCAAATATGCAAGGCTATGTGATGCCACAGCCTGCACCTCTAGTGCAGCCTGTTGCCCAACAGATACCTACACCACTAGTGCAAACCACATTTCAAAGAAACACTGGACCTTTTGAGAGACGAGCAACTGGTGGGTTTGGAGGGGCTAAGAGATGCGTATGGTGTGATGCACAAGAGCATTTTTCATATGCCTGTGAAGAGCTTAAGCTAGCAAAAGAGCATCAACTGGTGATAGATATCGATAAGAAGTTATGTGACTTTAGGACCCGCCTTCCTCTACCTGTGAATTGGGGAAAGGGGGGAATGAAGAAGTTTTATGAAGATTTATCGGGCAATAATGCAAGTACATCAGCTGCACGATTAGAACCTGTTGAGGAAGAAGATGAAAAAGTGCCTAGACCTCGACCCCAAAGAAATTATTCCATTGAGGCTTTAGTGAGGGCTAGGGATGCGATCATGCAGAAGACTGCCTGGAAGTCTCCTGTTGAAGAATCCTCGGTCTATTCCCATATAGCCAATGTGGAGGAAAAGAGGAAAAGGGATGAGAGTCAGGAAGAGACTGAGCCAGAAAGAAGAGTGACCAGAAGGCAAAGCCAAGAGGCCGAAGAAAAGGCTAAAGAGCCAGAAAGGAAAGTACAATTTAAAGAGCCTGTAGCTACTCAGGCAAGAACTGACTAAAGAGAAAGAGAAAGAACCAGAACCTGTTCAAAAGAAAGATGAAATTCAAGAAAGTATTCAAGAGGTTGAAAAAGAAAAGAAGAAGAAAAAGAAGAGAACTCCAAAGGCTGTATTAATTTCTGAGTTGGAAAGGAAAAATGATGCAAGAGAGATATTAAATGACATTTTACTGAAGAGCCAAGTGACCATGTCCTTGGAGCAGGTCTTCTCCATAGCGAAGCCTGAGTTCAAGGACAGTTTCATAAAGCTGGTTAAGAGAAAGAGGTTTCCACTACCTGAAGATGTAGAGATGGAAGAAGCACCTGAAGATATTCAAGTGACAAATGAAGCAGTTACATTGAGTGATACATCTGATGATGATGATGATGAGATTGCCAGGTGTCATAAAAATTCTCTAGGTCCTATCATACCTGATGATGAAATGAGGAAGACAGAAAGTGAGTTTAGCAGGACCTTTTGGGCGAGAGGAACTCCTGAGATGAAGATAAAGTTAGCGAGCAACGAGGAGTCATGTTTTGCTCTCGCCTTGATTGACTCAGGGTCAGAGATAAATGTGATTTCTAAGAAGCTCTATGATAAGTTTAGGTGGCTGATTGATAAAGATCATGGATGGAGGATGAGGACAGCGGATAATGGTTCAGGAGCACTGCTTGGGGCATGCGCCTTTGTGCCTGTGACCATAGGTGGGATTTCTGAGGAATTTCACTTCTTTGTCCAGGACCATTGTTCATATGAGGCTATCCTTGGGCAGCCCTTTATAGCTGAGGTAAGAATGGAGACTAAGGCCATGGATGATGGATCTGCCTATGCACGAATCCATTCTAGATCTGGCCTTCATTCTCTGCAACTGATGATCGTGTGTCCAAATCACTCCAGGAATAGAAAGAATATAAGAAAGAAACCTATTAATTCACATGACCATGATGAGTGTATGCCTGTTGGAGAGTATGGAGCTTCTGCTGATCAAAATTTCTGTTAGGATCCACTGTTGAGCGAGACAACAGTGGGAGTTGGTTTGATGTCTCGCATGACTTTGTACATACTTTTGAAAGCTTTTCCGTTTATTCATCTGCATTCAAGTTGCTATGCTTAAAGAAAGAAAATGTTTCAAATAAATTCAAAAAAGTTCATGAGAGACATGTTGGAGATAGACGTCTGCGGAAGCACGCGAACAGCACAAGGAAGAAGAAGAAGCTTGGAGCACAACACACAAGATTGAATGTATTACTAGAGAATGTACAAAGATAAGTAGCCCATTAGGGCAATCGGCGTATATACAAGCCGGGGGAAAAAAACCTCCTAAAGAGGGAAAAAAGTGCCCCGACGGTCCTAGAGTGTTCACACACATCACTACCTAAATATATCAACAAATCCCCCCTAGGAGTGATACGATGAACAAGGAGCTGGCACTCATGTATAAGGAAGTGCCAAGCTATGTGGAAATCACTCCACAAAAGGAAGTAAGCCCAAAGCTTTGCGGAAAGCTTCAAACTTCTCCCTAGGCAGAGCCTTTGTGAAAAGGTCTGCAATGTTCTCCTGCGTGGGCACATATGCCAAGCTGATCTCCCCAGCAGAGAAACTCTCCCTGACATAGTGATAATGCACTTCAATGTGCTTAGTGTGAGCATGGAACACAGGGTTCCTCGCAACTGCCAATGCGCTCTGACTGTTAGTGAAGATGGTGGTGGCAGAAGACTGGCCAACACCCAAATCAGCCATAAGGCGTCTGAGCCACACACACTCAACAGTCGCTGTGAAAGCTGCCCTATACTCAGCCTCACAACCAAGATATACATGAGCTACCAAGCATGAAGCAAAAACCACTGGTGGACACACGAGTGTCATAGCAACCAGCCCAATCTGAGTCAGAAAAAGCATGCAAATCTGGCGGTAGTGATCCCCCCTTGGGATAAAACAACCCAAGTAGCCGAGTACCACTCAAGTAGCGAAAGATGCGCTTAACCGCTTTCCAATGCGTGACTCCTGGGCAATGCATAAACCTGCTCATCTGTGAGACAACAAACTGAATATCTGGCCGAGTAATGCATAAGTAAATCAAGCATCCAATAGCCTGCTGATAGAGAACAGCATCAAATGCATCTCCAGCATCATGAAGACTCAATCGTAAACCTGTCTCCATAGGAGTGGCAATAGGCTTACAGTCTTCAAGGCCAAAACGCTGCAATAATGTGTCAATATATTTCGTTTGACACAAAGCCATTCCACCATCAACATGCATAAACTGAATGCCCAAATAGTGATGCAAATGCCCCAAATCAGACATCTCAAATGAGGCATGCAAATCAGCCTTAAAATCAGCAATATGTGTCTCAATAGGACCAGTGAGCAGCATGTCATCAACATAGACAACAATGATCAGAAGCACATCATTAGCACGCTTAACATATAAGGTGCTTTCAGTTGGACTATTCTCAAAACCATGTGCAATCAGATAGGCATGTATCTTCTCATACCAAGCACGTGGTGCTTGCTTTAAACCATATAATGCCTTCTTTAACCTGCAAACCTGGTTTTCATGCCCTTTCTGCACAAAGCCACGGGGCTGAAAAACATACACTTCTTCATGCAAGTCACCATTCAGAAATGCTGTTTTAATGTCCAACTGATGTACATTCCAACCATGATGGGCTCCAAGTGCACAAATGCTGCGAACAGTAGTCATACGGCATGTAGGTGCAAAGGTCTCATCAAAATCAATGCCTCTTTCCTGTGCATAACCCTTTGCAACAAGCCTAGCCTTATACCTATCAACTGTACCATCAGATTTACGCTTCAGCTTGTATACCCATTTAATGCCAATGGCCTTCTTGCCAGGAGGCAAGTCACATAAAGACCATGTACCATTCTTCATTATAGCATAATATTCAGATTGCATAGCAGCCATCCAATTTTCTGAATTTTGTGCTTCATCAAAAGAAACAGGCTCATTCTCATCACAGAGACTAGATGCAGCCATAGCATAGCAATCTGATGCAAAGGAGGCACTATGAGAGCCTGAACGAGTACGATATGACAAAGGTGCATCTAATTTGCTGTCACGCAAAGTCTGCACCAGCCATTTTGGCATAGTTTTTGCGTGCTCAATATTAGCTCTCTCATCAACAAGTGCATCATGTAAATCTGCATCAGAAATGGAATGATCTGCATCATCATATGAAACCTCCAAAGGTTGAGAAGTTGCCTCATTAGGACCAGCACTAGCCTGTCCACCTATAAAAAGAGGCATCAAAGTATCATACATGTCTTTAGAGCTAACATATGTCTCCTTAGTACATGAAAGCAATGGCTGAATAGCATCTTCCACAAAGACAACATCACGGCTAACCAGAATGCGTTTAGTCTGTGGATGATACAGACGATAGCCTTTACTTTCAGAACTGTACCCAACAAAAATACATTTTACTGCCTTATCATCCAATTTTTTGCGATGTTGTTCAGGCACTAATGCATATGCCAAACAACCAAAAACACGCAGATGAGCAACAGATGGCTTGCGGTCATGCCAAGCCTCATATGGAGTGATAGACTGCAACGCTTTAGTGGGACACCTGTTCAGTACATATGCTGCACACATGACGGCCTCAAGCCAGAAACTATGTGGTAAAGCCTGACTTTTGACCATGCACCTCGCCATCTCCATGAGTGACCTGTTCTTTCGTTCAGCAACTCCATTCTGTTGAGGTGTATACGGCACTGTACACTGGTGTTTTATCCCACGTTCAGCCAGAAATGCATTAAAATCTGAAGACATATATTCCCCCCCTCGATCAGAACGGAGGGTGCCCATTTTACATGCTGACAGATTTTCAGCCAAAACCAAAAACTTTTTGAAGCACATGAACACTTCGGACTTTGCTTTGAGTGGATATACCCATGCATGCCTGGAAAAATCATCAATGAAAGTCACGAAGTAAAGGTAATTTCCAAAAGAGGGTGTCTACATAGGACCACAGACATCACTATGTACAAGCTGCAATTTTCTGCGTAGCCCGAACTGAACCATCTTTTGGAAAGGGAGAACGCTGCATTTTGCCCAAAATACAGCCTTCACAAACATGTTTTCCAGGTGCCTCAAGTTTGGGCAAAGAGGACACCATTTTAGATTTCTGCAGGTGTAACAAACTAGCAAAATTCAGATGATCAAATCGTGCATGCCAAAGCTTTGCATCTGACATAGCCTGATCATGAACTGCACATGCCGAATCATTCATAGATCTTTCATAGTCTATGAGCTTATACAGCCCATGACATAAAATGCCAAAAGCAATAATCACATCGCCATTTGAGAGATCATGGACTGTACACCTTTCATCAACGAATTTCACAACCAAGCCAATCTTGGCTAATGCAGAAACTGATAACAGGTTCTTTTTGATCCCTGGCACAAATAAAGCATCTGACAAAGTGAAAGAACTACCATCAACAGTAGTCAGAATGATCTTACCAACTCCCATAACAGGATAAGAGGAGTTATTGGCGCATGTGACAGTATTCCCTGTAGGGGCAGGCTCGAGTGAAGAGAAGAAACTGCGCTGCGAGGTAATATGTTTGGTCGCCCCAATGTCAAAGTACCAAACATCTGAGTCTACTGCAGAGATGCACTGATCATGAGAAGATGGGTCAAAACTGCAGACAGTAGTAAACGCCCATTCTTCTTCCTGCACAAGATTTGCAGACTCTGTTTTTGGTGTAGAGGCCTCTGCAACAACCATTCCAGCCTCTTTCTTCTTTGCCTCTTTAGCAGCCAGTTTTAGACAGTTCTTTATAATATGATCATTTCCTTTACAGTACTTGCAGAACAATTTCTGCTTTTCTGATTTCTTTTCATCTTTATCCTGGTTCTTCGATTGTGCAGCATTTGCAGATTTCTGCTTACTAGTAGAAGAGCTCCATTTTCCTTTGCTCTTCTGACTAGCCAGGAAAGCTTGATCTGCAACACGCATAATGGACCTGTTCTGCCTGGACTGATCTTCCTGCAACAGAACAGAGACTAATTCCTCAAATGACAAGGCATTCGGATTGCCTTTCATCATCAACCGAAGAGTAGAGGCAAAACTCTGATATGAATCAGGAAGACCATTCAGAACAGTCTGCACAAGTGAGCTATCTGGTATAACCTCATCAGCAGAAATCAATTGTTCCTTCAGGTCTTTGATCTTTGTAAGAAAAATGTCCATAGAATCACCTTCATTCATGTGCTCACTCTCCAACTGTTTTCGGAGGTAAGCAACACGAGCCTCATTCCTAGCCTGGTACAAAGTGGTAAGTGTATCCCAAGCATCCTTTGCTGTTCTGCAAGAGCGAATGTGAGGAATAATGGCTCAAAAACAGAAATTTATTGAAGTCATCAAGAAACACGAAAAAGCATTTGCACTTTTCCCACGCGTACGTGGATCACACACGCTCCAGAGAGCACAGGCGAGGCGCCCAGCGCGCAGACGCCGCTCGCAGGACAGCGGGAACGGTGCACCAGAGCGGGGCCTGATCCAACCCCAGGCGCCGGCTTCCCGCCACGACCTCCTTCTTCTCGACAGCGTCGGAAACATAACGCCAGCATAATCGTCGATATAAGCATCGGTAATACCGATGTTTATACCAATGTCCTTATCGATGCCCATACTGGGTGTACCGATGCGTATACAGATGACCGTGCTGGGTGTACCAATGCCCATTTCGATGACCATATCTGCACAAATTTTTTTGGGCAGTGTGTTGTCTTTTGCTATAGCCTGATGTTGTTTAGGAAAAGACAATACACTCTACACAACTCTAAACCGAGTACATGTGTTATGTACTCTAATGGCAACCAAAACATGATTTTATATGAGCAAAAATGAACCATGAATCATGTACAAAACGTTTTATATTCCATAAATGAAGGATGTACAAGAGTGTGACAAAGCACTTCCATATAGGAACCGAATACAAAATGTGACAAAGCACTTCCATATAATAATGGAATACAAAATTATGGTACATCATAGGCACATAGAAGTGTAATAGAAAATTGTGTCAATGTGACAAAGCACTTCCATATAGGAATCGAATACAAAATTATGGTACATCATTGCCACATAGGAGTGTAATACAAAATTGTGGCAAAGCACTACCATAGATATACGCAAAGGGATCAAACCATTTACACCTACAATCCTACAACAAAGCATATGTGTAAAATGAGACAAATTGACATGACATTTATAAACAACAACTAAAAATATGAAACCAAGCTATAAGTTTACCTAATCATAGATTCTCCCATGAAATGATTGCACCGCGTCCCTCTAAGTCGTGTAACAGTGCAGCCAATCCATGACGATATCCATAAGCTTCTTCGGTTCGCGTTGGAGGACGACCCACTGCCAACTCCTATAATAAATACGCAAAATGCTAGATGAACATAAACGATGTGCTTAACACAAAAGAATTCAATAATTAAAATGATACTTACAAATTGGTGGCACATATTGTCGTATCTGCAGCTACCTAAATGGGACATTCCAACTATATCTAAACGTGTGGCCACGACATCTCGCTGTCCATGATATCGATCAAGAGTATGTTGCTGCTCATCCTGAATCAATTCTCACTCTTCAACATCTAACCACACATGCTTCGGTAAGCATGTTGTGAAAGCATCGCGAGCTTTGGATCGTTGATAAGACATCACCTCGCGTGTCGTATGCTGAATGCAATCCGAACTCACAATAGGATGTCCAGGTGGTGGCCGGTACTCTTCATATATTGATTGTGTGATATAATTTTTGGAATCCCTATCTTGTTTGCTCCATTTTAACATTACAGAATGTCCAAACTCTATGAAGTAAAGTTGTTGAATGCACTAATGCATGGACTTTCCCGCTGCATCCATGACTGGACCTCCATTACGTATGTCATATATTTTGGATTCATCATGGTCATGTCCTCCCCAAGGTGTACGTGGAGATCCCATCTGATCCAATGTGGAGATGTTAAAATGCATGTCTGTATGCATATGCATGTGTTTATGCATATGCACGTGTGTATGCATATGCATCTGTGTATGCATACACACATGCATATGCATGTGTCTATGCATATGCATGTTTGTATGCATATGCATGTTTGTATGCATATGCATGTGTATATGCATATGCATGTGTGTATGCATATGCATGTGTGTATGCATATGCATGTGTGTATGCATATGCATGTGTGTATGCATATGCATGTGTGTATGCATATGCATGTGTGTATGCATATGCATGTGTGTATGCATACACACATGCACATGCATGTTTGTATGCATATGCATGTTTGTATGCATATGCATGTGTGTATGCATATGCATGTGTGTATGCATATGCATGTGTGTATGCATATGCATGTGTGCATGCATATGCATGTGTGTATGCATATGCATGTGTGTATGCATATCCATGTGTGTAAGCATATGCATGTGTGTAAGCATATCCATGTGTGTAAACACACATGCATATGCATGTGCCTATGCATATGCATGCGCCTATGCATATGCATGTGCCTATGCATATGCATGATTGTATGCATATGCATGTGTGTATGCATATGCATGTGTGTGTATATGTGAGTGTGTGTGTATATTTGAGTGTGTATGTATATGTGAGTGTGTTTATACATATGTGAGTGTGTATGTATATGTATATGTCTCTCTCTCTCTCATGTGTATGCATATGCATGTGTGTATGCATATGCATGCGTGTATGAATATGCATGTGTGTATGCATATGCATGTGTGTATGCATACACGCATGCATATGCATGTTTGTATGCATATGCATGTGTGTATGCATATGCATGTGTGTATGCATATGCATGTGTGTGTATTTGTGAGTGTGTGTGTATATGTGAGTGTGTGTGTATATGTGAGTGTGTATGTATATGTGAGTGTGTGTATATTTGTGTATGCATATGCATGTGTGTATGCATACACACATGCATATCCATGTGTGTATGCATATGCATGTGTGTATCCATACACAAATGCATATGCATGTGTCTATGCATATGCATGTTTGTATGCATATGCATGTGTGTATGCATATGCATGTGTGTATGCATATGCATGTGTGTATGCATATGCATGTGTATGTGTATGTATATGTGAGTGTGTGTGTGTATATGTGAGTGTGTATGTATATGTGAGTGTCTTTGCATATGCATGTTTGTATGCATATGCATGTGTGTATATATGTGAGTGTGTGTGTGTATATGTGAGTATGTATGCATGTGCATGTGTGTATGCATATGCATGTGTGTATGCATACACACATTCATATGCATGTGTCGATGCATATGCATCTTTGTATGCATATGCATGTTTGTATGCATATGCATGTGTGTATGCATATGCATGTGTGTGTATACGTGAGTTTGTGTGTCTATATGTGAGTGTGTATGTATATGTGAGTGACTATGCATATGCATGTTTGTATGCATATGCATGTTTGTATGAATATGCATGTGTGTATGCATATGCATGTTTGTGTATATTTGAGTGTGTGTGTGTATGTGACTGTGTATGTGTATCTCAGTGTGTATGCATATGCCTGTGTGTATGTATATACATGTGTGTATGCATACACACATGCATATGCATGTGTGTATGCATATGCATGTGTATGCATATGCATGTGTGTATGCATGCACACATGCATATGCATGTGTCTATGCATATGCATGTTTGTATGCATATGCATGTGTGTATGCATATGTATGTGTGTGTATATGTGAGTGTGTGTGTATATGTGAGTGTGTATGTATATGTGACTGTCTATGCATATGCATGTTTGTATGCATATGCACGTGTGTATGCATATGCATGTGTGTGTATATGTGAGTGTGTGTATATGTGAGTGTGTATGTATATGTGAGTGTGTATGCATATGCATGTGTGTATTTATATGCATGTTTGTATGCATATGTATGTGTATGCATATGCATGTGTGTATGCATATGCATGTGTGTATGCATATGCATGTGTGTATGCATATGCAGGTGTGTATGCATATGCATGTGTCTTTGCATACACACATGCATATGCATGTGTCTATGTATATGCATGTGTCTATGCATATGCATGTTTGTAGGCATATGCATGTGTGTATGCATATGCATGTGTGTATGCATATGCATGTGTGTATGCATATGCATGTGTGTATGCATATGCATGTGTGTATGCATATGCATGTGTGTATGCATATGCATGTGTGTGGATATGTGAGTGTGTGTGTATATGTGAGTGTGTATGTATATGTGAGTGTGTATGCATATGGAGGTGTGTATGCATATGCATGTGTGTATGCATATGGATGTGTGTATGCATACACACATGCATATGCATGTGTGTATGCATATGGATGTGTGTATGCATACACACATGCATATGCATGTGTGTATGCATATGCATGTGTGTATGCATATGCATGTGTGTATCCATATGCATGTGTGTATGCATGTGTCTATTCATATGCATGTTTATATGCATATGCATGTTTGTATGCATATGCATGTGTGTGCATATGTGAGTGTGTGTGTATATGTGAGTGTGTATGTATATGTGAGTGTGTGTATGTGTGTATGCATATGCATGTGTGTATGCATATGCATGTGTATGCATATGCATGTGTGTATGCATATGCATGTGTGTATGCATATGCATGTGTGTATGCATATGCATGTTTGTATGCATATGCATGTGTACGCATATGCATGTGTGTATGCACATGCATATATGTATATGCATTTATACATATGTGAGTGTGTGTGTGTATATGTGAGTGTGTATGTATATGTGAATGTGTTTATACATATGTGAGTCTGTATGTATATGGATATGTTTTTATCTCTCTCTCTATGTAAATAAAAAACAGAACAATCACTTACATCGATGTAATTGTTTGAATCGTTGTCGTCAAAATCCACTTGAAGTTGTCCTTCGTCGAATTTCCAAAGACTTGATCCCAAAATCTATTGCAAAACTAAAGAGAGAAGATATTAGAAAAGGAAAAACATAAATAAAGAAAAAGAGTGTTATAGTATGTGCGATATACTTACCAAAACTTGAGATCTAGAAAAATAGAGGTGTGCTTAGAGAAAGAGAGAGAGAGAGGGAGGGGGAGAGAGAGAGAGGGAGGGAGAGAGAGAGAGAGAGAGAGAAAGAGAGAGAGAGAGAGAGAGAGAGAGAGATAGTGACAAACAGAGATAGGTTGTTTGCACATGCAAAGTCGACACTAGAAGATGTAGTTTCAAAATGCCCGAAATGTCGAATTTTTTCTCTCGGGTCCGGTTAAAATAGGGCATTGGTATGAGCGTCCGTAGTTTCTAGTAAATTACGGACACTTATGCCGATGCTTATATCGATGCTCATACTGACGTAGCTGTACCGACGCACCCATTGCCTTGTCCGTTTTCCAAAATGTTTTGATGGTCATACCGACGCCGATCCATGACCGTTGGTATGCCGATTGTTTGTATACCCTTGATGTGTTGGAGTGTATGTCTTTCTCCTACACACATTTAAAACCTCAGCTCTAAATAAGGGGTTAAGCCTTTCCCCTTCAAAACCAAAAAAGTTGCGAATGAAAAAAAAAGAACGGGAATTTTATACCTTCTTCCACCCCAAAAAGGTATTTATGAATTTCACCTATATAAGAATGGAAGTTTATACTTTCTTTCGTCTCGAAAAGGTATTAATGAATGGAAGTTTATACCTTCTTTAACCCCAAAAAGGTATTTATGAATGGAAGTTTATACCTTCCTTCACCCCAAAAAGGTATTTATGAATGGAAACTTATACCTCCTTTCACCCCAAAAACGTATTTATGAATGGAAGTTTATACCTTCTTTCACCCCAAAAAGGTATTTATGAATGAAAGTTTATACCTTCTTTCACCCCAAAAAGGTATTGATGAATAACACCTACATGAAAAAGATGAAGAAAAGCTAGTTGTTGCAAACACATCTCGTGATTAGAAATCGGGCAAACAAGGTAGATGTTTGTATGAGAAGATCTAGTTGATTTCTTTGACATATTTGATTACTTATATGTGAGTACTTATATGCGAAGAAACCTGATTTTGAATGAATGAAGATGAATTTTGTTTCATGATGATCTTTGCAAATTTTATAAATGATTGGAACTTAGATTAATGATTTGTTGACCGAAATGGTTGATAGCTTAACTTTATGATTTGATATGATCTAAATACGAGATTGAAATTGAATAAATTTCTTGAGCATTTTGCATGAAAAATTGATACACTTGATTTGACAAGTTTGAAATTATTTACAAAAGAATTTGATATTGCTATATGATTGGATTCCAGGTTGGGCCATCAAGATGATTCTTCTCATGA
Organism: Ceratopteris richardii; assembly: GCA_020310875.1. Lineage (NCBI taxonomy): Eukaryota > Viridiplantae > Streptophyta > Polypodiopsida > Polypodiales > Pteridaceae > Ceratopteris > Ceratopteris richardii. The sequence goes on from CM035424.1 coordinate 71,158,125, forward strand.
TCTATGGGTTGGCTCATCCGGAGGATGTGCAAGTTTGGTGGGGGCAGATGTAGCTCAAGCGTAAGCACCACCTCCTTTACTTGTCAATCCGGGGAGATGTGAGGACTCGTATGAAGACCAGGAGCAAGTGAAGGCACAAGTGTGTGAGTGAAAGCACACAAGCACGCACACACATACACACATGCACACAAGGCAAGATCAAAGAGAGGAACAATGGAAAGCTTTGATTACAAAGGAACTTTCTTACAAAAGTTCTATTCTCTAACAAGCTAACCTCGAAAATGAGCTCTCTAGCTTTTTTTATAGTTTTTTGACTAGTTTTGGCCCTATCCAGACCTAGTGTGCAGCCTAGTTTAAAATTAGGTTCCAGGGCTTATTTGAGGGCTCAAACGGAGTCTAAAAATTGTGAAAATTGGTAAGATGATACTTCTAATACTCCTCAAGCTCGAGGACTCCTCGGCTTGCACAAAATGGAGCTATAAAAAGGTGAAATGATATTTACAGTGGTTTTTAGTGCTGAAAAATCACTATTTTATAGGGATTTCTTCTGAAAATTTGACATACACTTCTTGGAGCTCCCTATGTGCTCCTTCTTCTTGTGTTTCCACTTCTCTGATGCACTTATTACGCTTCTCCCTGACCTTGAGCTCCAACACTCCCCCCCCCCTCTCGAGTCTGTCGTCCCTGACAGACCCTTGTTGTAATGGTTGTTCCACGTAGCGGTTTGAGAGGTAGTGTCTATTCGGTAGGAACTAGAGCCATCTATCTTCCAAATGTGGTAGGGTTGGATGTCGAGTTCTTCATTTGTCACTGCGATCCTTTGCAAGTTGTAGTCCCTTGGTATGTTCTTCTTCCTTGGATTCCAGCATGACTGTGTCGTTGTGAGTCTCCATTGATGACCTCTAGATCTTCCAAAGATGATGTTCATAGTAGTCATGCCAGTACTCATAACCCATAATGAATGATGGGTAAGTGTGTTCGTGCATGGGTTGAGGAAAATATATGCCTTGTGCACAGCCTTGTAATGTAGCCCTATGCATGCTTACTAGGAAAATGCATTGGAAGAAGTATGGTGCAAAAGTTGGGGGTCTTGAGCTAAGTGCTCAAGGGTATGCCGATAAAGAGGTTTCCTAATCTATCATGGTTATGGTGCTTCCAGAGTAAAGATACTTACCATGATGAAGGGTCGATCGATTTTTATCTCTTCGTGTTCTATACCCTGCATTTGTGATGGGACATAGTTGATGAATGTCCGTGTTGATGGTCCACTGATGAATTGTTTTGAGTGTCTGGTCGTGTCTCCTCTTGTCGAAGCAACATTTTCCAAATACTAAGAATTGAATTGCTTTACATTCCTTGACAAACAACATTGGGTAACTAGCTTCACATATTCTCTTTAGCTCACCATATATAGGAGTCTTCTCACCTAGTATACAGACAAGGATTTTCAGGGTACCAAAACTACCCTTTGCAGATATCTCCTTGGATGCTCTCGTACATACAGTGGTTAAGCATCTCTCATGTTGCGGACCTTCGAGTGCTTCCTCCTACCATGGTAAGGGGAAACAATAGTTGTGGATGACATGTTCATTCCAAGTGCTTGACATCTACCAGATAAGGTAGCAATAATATCATCTGATAGCCGAGACACACTTCTATCAAAACTCATAAATGCCCAGTAATCAACGGTTCCACCTTCAACTAAGCATGACGCATTCATGTTCCATGAGCCAAACCTGGGAAAAAGTTCATTCTCTCTCTTTTTCTTTTTTTTTAAGAGGAACAATGTCACAAAACAAGAAGACAAAGGTTAGTATCAAAAAATAGTTTACATGTGGCACTGTGCTCTTGTGCATGGGATTCTCAATTGTGTCTATGCACGGCCATGTAATGTGGCCCTATATTAACGCATACTTTGGAAATGCATGACCTGAATGGTGCAAAAGACAGGGTTGTGCAAGGAGCACATGGTTGTCGCTCGTCCAGGCTTTCAATGGTATTTTGGGATGTTGATGCGATCTATCGTGGAGGTATCCATTGGATCTCGAGATGACAACTGATCCTTCCTCCTTATGGGGATCCATTTGAGAAGGATCTGGGACTATGTAGTGAGCACCTTTGGCCTATTCATCCTTGGCTGGTTTCTTGACTGTTGTGCCCCTTGTAGTTGGCACTTTGGTTTTGTAGGGGCTGCTAATGCTTTTGGCTTCCAAAACCATACCTTTGTGGCTGGTCGCCTGACTCGCGCTGAAGAGGTTAGTTGGTCTACTTTTGTTCTTGGTGTTTGGTTCTGACCTTTGCCTTTCCTTGGCTTCTTTGTTGAGACTTTTCGCATATGGGGGAGCATAGGTTGTTGTCGACGTAAGAGCTTCCTGGGTACCCACATGTGTAATCGTCCTTGTTGGGCTGCAACTAATTTCTTAGGCACCCAAATTTGTCGGATACCTTGTGGTTGAGCTTGTCTGAGCTTCTTCCTTCGTCTTCTCGCCTGGCTGGCTTGCCTAGATGGGGTTTGTGGGGGCAAGGCTGGTGGTTGCTCTCCTTTGCGTACCCAGATCTGTGTCATGCCCAGAACTGCTTTCTTGTTGAATGGTGTCTCTCTATTTGCTATAGCAGTTGTCTTGAAATGTTGTGCTTGCTTCTTAGGTTGAACTATTGTGGATGCTTTACTCTTCGAAAAAGAAGCAGGGTTTGCTTGCCTTTGCGACTGTCCTTCCATGATTGAGTCCTTCTAGATCATAGAGCTTTTCGCACATACAACATCTTACTCGTGAAGATTAGTCTTAGAGCAACTAAGAGAGTGTGTGGTGCCATGATTTGTGAGCATGCAATTCTCTAATTCTAATGTAATGCATTGTTCATGTACCCAAACTTGAAGAAGTTGACTTCTGAGGTTTGGGTTGACTGCATGGTCGTAAATCCAATCTTGACCCAAGACAAGTGGTTCCATAAGGTACTCATCTTCACACACTAGCATTTTGACTTTCATTGGAACATCTTGAAGGTAGATGGGAAATTCCACCTCACCCAAACAAGGAGTTTCCACACCTCCCAATCCTACGAGATAAGCTTCTATGGGATTGATGTTCAACTGCAAGTCTTGGCAGTAGGATAGTCTAACTGCACTAGTTGCTGCACCTGAGTCAATCAATGCTTTCACAGTCCTTGCACGCTTTGCTTGTCCTATCTCCATGGTCACAAAGGGGCTTCGATCGATTCTTTGAGAAGTAATTACGCCCGATTTTCAGCACCTGTCCATGTGATATTTTGGGGCTTTCAGGTTGACATCTAGGCCTAGTCACCTTAACTTATTTTGCCTTATGTACTCTCTAGCCTCTGCATGTGCTTCTTCTCTAACCCTTAACTCCTCTTCTTTTCACTTCTTAGCAGTGTTGAGTCTCATTCGCATATCCTCTGTAAGAGGTTCTTGGTACAACTTGACTCGACAACAACTTATATAATTTGGCAAGATATCACCTTCTAAAGTGGCCAATTGAACATCACTGCTAGTGGAAATTCTATTAATGATCATGGGTCCATATCCTTGCTTCTCTAATTTAGGGGCATGTTGCTTTAGTGTATAAACCAACACTAGATCTCCCTCTTTCAGTCCCTTATCCTTGATGTGTGCATCGAAGTATGCCTTTTGCCTTTTTTTTGCAGCATAGATACCTGCTGTCGCTCGTAGCCTCGTCTCACCTAAGCGTTCTAAATCAAAGATCCTAGAGGACAACTCATGTCCATTCCACTCGTGCTCTTGTGCTACCTTTAATGCTGGGATTAGGAAATCTAATGGTAGCAGACCATTTTGTCCAAAGACCATCTGAAATGGGGTGGCATTGAGTACCGTTTTATAGGCAACTCGGTAAGCCCAAACAACATGATGAAGTTGTTTATCCCAATCAGAGCATTTATTATTTACCAATTTAGTCAAGACATTACATAGGATCTTGTTTGTGCTCTCTGCTTGTCTGTTAGCTTGTGGATGATAGGGGGTAGACTTCTTATGTACAAGCATGAATTCTTGAAGAAGATTCTGAATGACTTCATTCAAGAAGTGTGTACCTCTATCACTTACTAACTCTATCGGTAATCCATATCTAGTGCACACATTCTCGAATAAGAACTTTGCCATAGTCTGAGCATCATTCTTTGTTGTGGATTTCACTTCTGCCCACTTTGTAAGGTAATCTGTGGCTACAATAGTATACTCTGCATGGGAGTTTCTAGCTGGAGGGTTAATAGGACCTACAAAGTTTATACCCCATTTCGAAAATGCACGTCCTCCCATCATTGGTTGCAAAGGCATCTCATCTTTTTTTATCCGATATTGTGCACGTTGGCATGTGTCACATTTCTTCACATAGGTATGTGCATCCATATGAAGAGTGAGCCACCAAAGTCCTAAGAATAGAATGTTCTTGATTACTCGATTAGGACCAAAGTGTCCACTTGCAACACCACTGTGTGCAGTTTCTAGGACTTTCAAATAGTCTGATTCATCAACGCATAGTCTTAAGTAACCATCTTTGCCTCTTCGGTATAGGTTGTCTCCTACTAAGGCATAGTCTTGAGCCTCTTGCTCCATGCTTCATCTTCTTGCTAGACTAGCCTCTTTGGGTAATGTTCCCGATCTCTGAACTTAGTGCGTAAGGATAACCACTTAGTTGTTGTGCCCATGACTTAGCTGTATGGTTAACACTAGCCTTAGAAGATCTATTGCTTTGTCTATCCTTGCCTAGGTGTCTACCGGATCTCAGGTTCATAAGACTTGGTTAAGAGTCCAAAATTTTCCCTTAGTATGGTTCAAAATCCTTTGGAGTCCCCTTGGTTTCCTAGTCCCACTTGAGGGTCAACTTAAAATTATCCTATCTGAAAATCAGTGCATTATTCTTATAAAAAACAATTGAGGCCGTGTAGGATTCAAAACGAGCTTTCCAACAAGCTATAGAGCTCAAAAAATGGACTTTTGATGAAAACGTTATGTCAAATTAGGCTCCTGGGGGTCAAAACAAGCAAACAAGACCTTTTGGAAAAATCACGATTTTGTGTGAAAATCGCGATTTTCGGAAGTCTGAAAATCGCGATGCTGAGCTCTTATTAAAATCGCAATTTTGAAGGATCATGAAAATCACAATGCTGAGCAACCACAAAAATCACGATATTGTGAAGAAGAGGAAAAATCAAAAAATGAACAAAAATGATAGCTTTTTTTACCTTCCAACGTCACAAATCTACGATCTTACCATCACAACACTCGTCCTCGAAGCTCTCTCCCCGACAACGACACCAAAATTTGGTGTAGCTCAAGTGTAAGCACCACCTCCTTTACTTGTCAATCTGCGGAGACGTGAGGACTGGTATGAAGACCACGAGCAAGTGAAGGCACAAGTGTGTGAGTGAAAGCACACAAGCATGCACACACATACACACACACGCTCACAAGGCAAGATCAAAGAGAGGAACAATGGAAAGCTTTGATTACAAAGGAACTCTCTTGAAAAAGCTCTATTCTCTAACAAGCTAACCTAAAAAATGAGCTCTCTAGCTGTTTTTATAGTTTTTTGACTAGTTTTGGCCTTGTCCAGACCTAGTGTCTGACCTAGTTAAAAATTAGGTTCCAGGGCTTATTTGAGGGCTCAAACGGAGTCTAAAAATTGTGAAAGTTGGTAGGATGATACTTCTAATAATCCTCAAGCTCAAGGACTTCTCAGCTTGCACAAAATGGAGTATAAAAAGGTGAAATGATATTTACAATGGTTTTTAGAGATGAAAATCACTATTTTATAGGGATTTCTTCTGAAAATTTGACATACACTTCTTGGAGCTCCCTATGTGCTTCTTCTTCTTGTGTTTCCACTTCTCTAATGCACTTATTACGCTTGTCCTTGACCTTGAGATGCAACAGTAGATGTCGGAACTATTTCATCCTTCGACTTGACATACACAAAAATTAAAAATGTCTTATACTTTGGTGAATTCCAAAACAAGTAAAAATATGTTTTATATGAGCTTCTAATTTGTCTCAAATCTCTCTTAAGTAGTTGCAGGTTGAAAATGATAGAGATGTGAATCGAACAAGATTTTGGTTTTGAACCTGCGGCCTCCATCACCCCAAGATGGTGCGCTACCAAACTGCGCTATATCCCGTATATATATATATATACATATATATATATATATATATACGGGATACTATATATATATATATATAGTATATACAAAAGATATTTTTCTATTACGAATATCATTTTTCTATTGAATAAGCAAGTATCTTTTTACTAGTTAGTCTTGATACATTAATACTTTCTAGCTTTCTTAAAAAGAAAAACGATATAATAGTTGACTTGATGTTCTGGTGTGATATAAAATATAAAAGAAGTTTGCAATTGTTCAAACCTCAATAAGCCGCTATGGTGAAATAGGTAGACACGCTGCTCTTAGGAAGCAGTGCTAGGGCATCTCGGTTCGAATCCGAGTAGCGGCACTTCAAACCAGTACGTCAAGTATGTTAAACTGAAGTGAATATAAGATCTTAAATAAATTGAAATTAATTAGATCAAATTAAAAGAAAAAATTGTTGGTTGTTTTTAATTATGATATATCTTTACGTCGAGCAAATATTTGTTTACATTTCATTTCTAATCCTTTTTTTGGTCACGTTGCTAAATCTAATCAATTTCTTTTTTGAAATTGATAAAATCAATCATTTTAGCAACAATGGCATGAAATTTGCTTTTTTATGTACTACAGGATTTCTGACTACTCGTTTTTTTCAAACTCAACATTTGCCGCTAGGAAATTTATATGAATCACTGATGTTTCTTTCATGGGGTTTTTCGTTTTTATATTTAATCTCAAATGTGAAAAATAAAAAGCGGTTGTCAGCTCCAGTTCTGGCAACAAGTGCTCTGCTAGTTCACGCTTTTGCGGTTTTAAGTCTTCCTCACAAAATGCGAGAATCCATGTCATTAGTACCTGCTTTACAGTCTCAATGGTTGATGATGCATGTAAGTACAACGTTAATTAGTTATGCAACCTTGTTGTTTGGTTCTTTACTAGCAATCGTTTTATTGAGTATTTTTCACGGTGAAATAAAAAGATATTGTGTTGGAAACTTGACAAATAATTTTGAATTTAGAAATAAAAATTACCCGCTGATTTCTAAAAACTTTCCGAAACAAATCATTACGGAAAGTTTTTCTTATTCACTTTTTTTGAACTCCAGAAAATGCCAATTAATTCATTTGTTAGATAAATGGACTTATCAAGCAATAAGTTTGGGCTTTTCTTTTTTGACTATCGGTATAATTTCCGGAGCAGTGTGGGCTAATGAAGCTTGGGGATCTTATTGGAGTTGGGACCCAAAAGAAACGTGGGCCCTAATAACCTGGTTAATATACGCTATTTATCTTCATATAAGAATAAATAAAAAATGGATGGGTAAAGGTTCTGCCATGGCTGCATCTATGGGCTTTTTCTTGGTTTGGATTTGCTTTTTGGGAGTCAATTTGTTAGGAGTTGGTTTACATAATTATGGTTGGCTTATATAACAGAAATACAACAATTTCAAATTTATAGTGATTTTTTTTTGTAATAAACTAAACAAACCTAGTTAAATAATTTTTAGGATTAGTAAAGAAACGATATCCGTTCAATTAAATAAAAAAAAAATTTCAAAGAGTTAAACGTAGAGACATAAACAAACAATTTTTACAATTTATTGTTAGCTTATGTCTCTCCACTGTAAAAACAATTTTACATATATTAATTAAAGGGTTTAATGAATTGATGTCTAACCAACCTTTTTCAATAATAGAAATAAACTCGATACAACAATTTATTAAAACTTTTCACTATGAGTTTTGTTTTATTTGATCATGTTAGAGTATAAAAGTGAGATTGAACTAACTTTATTCCTCCAGATGGGTAAAATTAAATTTGGATATGAACCGATACCTAGTATTGGCAAGAACAAACAAATCAAAATAAATAATTCTCTTGGACCAAGATCGATTAAATAAGAATTTGATTGGTTAACTAACCTATAACCATAAAACATACGACGTAACATTGATAATAAATATATTGAGGTTGATACTGTGCCTTTGCAACTATGAAACCAAAATGTGTGATACTCCATGTGTGATCCTCTATTCATGTTTTGATATTATCTTTATGATTGGATCCAAAAGTATAAGATTATCCTATAATGACCTTAAACCTATGTTGCCATTTATCCTCAATGCCTAAAATATATGCTCCCTTGACTTTATAATTTGGATTATCTCTTTTTTTTTAAACACACTTCTTGTCCATAAGTATAACTGATGTGGCCTTTATTAGCTTTTCTATTTGTACCTTGCTATAAATTGGAGAATGTATGCATAATCATATCAATATGGTCATGTGCCAAAATGATTATGTGTAAACTCGTAGTAAAAATATGTATGAGTTCTTAACTCTATGCATGAGTTTATGAGTATGTATCAATATGAAATATATGGGTAGAATTAGCCTTAATTCAAAATACTTAGTATGATTTTCTATAAGACTATAAATTTGAAAGGATAACAATTAATATAAATAAGTCAAAAACCTAATGTCTATCAATATTATGCGTGAATATTTGCATGGACCATGTGTGTGAGTGTTTGCATGGACCATGTGTGCGTGTGAGTGTTTGTATGGAAATAAAAGTAAAAGTAAATGAGTGAGGTGAAATGTAAACATGTGGTTTTGAGTGTGCATGAAATGAAATGTGGTTGTTAAAGTAGGTTATGCACGCATATATGTTTATTTTTATATATTTGTTTAATGTTGGGTGTTTCTAACAGTTTTTACTCAAACACAGCTAATATAGAAGTAGAAGAAAAGGAATTTATCAAACACCACATCACGAGTGAAACATTAGTCTCTCCATCATATGAGTATTGTTTATCTAGATTTCTAGCTGCACAACTTTATGGCCATAACTTAGAATAGGCCATTAGTTCCTAGATAAACACTTCCCACAACATTGAAACACATCTTTCATCCTAGAGTACGCTAAAAAATACCCCATGTGTAGTCACACGATGAGGCCATAGCAAGTTAAGTTGCAAATAGCCGTTGTGCAGGCTGAAAGTGATCAAACCTAACAAGTTCAATCAATGTAGAAGCCATATCGCTCTTCTATTAGTATAAATTTTTGTATTTCAAAGACAATTCATGAAGTATTTCATTCTCATTCATTTGTGCAGGCATGTATTGTTTCCTTTTTCGAACATAAATTGTCTACACTTGCAATGTAGCTATCTGAGTGTGGAAAAAACTGAAATTGGATACATGAGAAATCGAGTTGTATGTGAGAAGGTTTTTGTGATGAAGCGAGCATCAATAGAAATGGGTATAGTGCAATGTACAACCTTCTAAAACAAGCCTTACAAGCACAAGGTTTTTCTCAAAGTATATTTCTATGCCAATATAAAGCTTCTATCAAGAAAAACTTCTAATGAGGATGTGGCTTGTACTATTGAAAAATATTTATTCATAGAAGACACTGCTTACCTCTACTTATCATCCACATATTCCCAAGAAGCAATTAGATATCCTATCTACACAAGGAATTACTTACACTAAATTTATCGATATATTTGTGGATCTTCAAAAGCTTCAACAGGCAATGGTTCAATTTGATAGCTCAACAATCAAAGGCACCCCTACTACATTTTATATGGTATTCAAGTTTTATTACATTCAAGTGTTAAATTAAGGTAATGTTTCCTCTTTTGTGCATAATATAATGTTAAATTAAATTTCAAACTAAAGCTAGATGAGTGCCAAATTATAAAGGGGCCCTCACTAAAAACATCTTAATATGATAACATGTGGATACAAAATAGGAAATAAGAGGAACCAGAGATCAAATCACATGCTCACGCCAAAGCCTTAGAGTGTATCCATAAGAAATGATTATTGCTTAAACATATAGACCTAAACATGCACTTTAGTGACCATAGAGAAATCCCAATGGAGGCATTCATTGAACCACAAGCCGTTACCATGGCTATGTTTCAAGTTCATTACAATGAAAATCAAGTCAAAGAAAGAAGATCTAGAATAACTGCTGAATGAGGGCACTTCCTATGAAACATGATCAAGATTTTGATAGAGATGAGTTCCATAACCAATGTAATCAAGATGTCTCTTGTACAAACAAAAGCAAAACTAAAACTCATAAAAGCTTATTTGGTAGGATTAGGATGTATTCAGACCCCATACATTAGAGAAAATATGCTTCCCATGCATCCATGAAAGGTCAATTTATCCATCGAATTTTTAGTGTGTGTGGATGATGATCTTATGGAATAGGTCATACTTGAGAAAATTGGCTTTTTGACAATTATGTAGTTCTAAACCCAGACATATAACTTTGTAGCATAGTTTACTCAGTTCACTTGAGGCTGTTGCCCTTACAAGCAATACTACCACATGTGCTAACAACTCCTCCTATCCTAAAATTGGAGTTGGTGAGATCATTCCAACTACTATTGATGGTAGTTCATTCACATTTTCATTGCTTTGTTTGTATCAAGGATCAACGAAAATTTCTTCATAAGCACTACACCGTTCCATACTTTTGGAATATAGAATGACCAAAATTAACAACTTTAAAAACTCTTAGTATCTCTCTAAATTCCATTCCCATTATATTGAAATAATATTTTGTTAAAAAAGTAGTTGTCATCCACACCGACTACTAACATTGGCACGCCTGATGGATCTGAGCCCACTGATTACAAAGTAAAAATGTTACAAATCATCATCTTGATTTTGCATCTAAGGGAACATAATCCTCTCAGTGTCATACTGCAACTCATTGAACATTTCCCTAAGATTTTCCTCTACTAATTGTATCTCGACTTCAAAAAATTCTTTCGGATCTAAAAGCTACTGACTAGAACTTCTATAGCTAAGTACAGAGGCTTCTAGTTCACCGATATGCTTCTGAAATCCCTCTAATAACTTGTTGAAAGCCATAGTAACATCCGAAGTTGAGCTATATACTTTGTAGTTTTCCTCGCCATTTCCTCTAACTTTGCTTTACAAGTTAAATCCAAGACTTTTGCATCTTTCTGAGTTGCTCCACCTCCGCTTCCTTGTCTACCAAAACTGTATTTGCATCCTCATAGTGTTGTTTCCATTGATTGACTTGTCTAGTTCCAGCTCTGGGATTCCTGCAACCTATGCCGTCAGCGTATCAAAACTTTCCTACACAATCTGGAGCTTTTCTTCTTAGGCCGTGAACTCTGAGTTCTAGACTACCCATCTCTCTTCCACTTCTATGGTTGATATACTTTGTCACTTCATTTCACCACTCTATTCCTTGGCTTTCTCATTCAACCTCTATAGTTCTTACTCCTCCTTCAGTAACCTAGCAACTAATTCCTTATTGGTTTCCTTTCGCTTATGTTGGGATTTCTGTGTCTGTCCAACTTCTGCTCGTAATCTGGCTATGATTTTTTATCTCTTCAATTGTTACGTTCAAAGTGTTATTTTCCATGATAGATTCATTTAACTCATCCATAATTTTTGGTGTAAATTACAAGCCTACACATTTGGCTCAAAGGATGCATTGAAGTTTATACATACATGAAGAAGCATAGGAACATATGCTAGTGGTTAATTACCACTTTACCTCATTGTAAAAGTCAAATTGACTTGGAATCTCTTGTAATCACCTACCAAAAGGATTCGTGGAAAATTAGTTGCTTGATTGAAAGAATATCTCCAAGCATTTAGGAGCTTGATCATAGGGAGCCAAAATTTTGAATTTGAATTCAGACGTTTACTCATCTCTTATAAAAATGGACATGAAAAGTCGCGGGTAAGAGTGAGCACTCCCGAGCCTAGCATTACTGTTTTTTGAGTGTGTGTGTGTGTGTGAGGTCTACACTCTAGCCCACATCTCTCTACACCATTTGGCAATGATATTCATGCCAATGGAGTTGTATACAAATGTTCATTAATACATACATTCACATTGTCCATCTCTGAGTTCTCTGTTAGTCTACTCAAAAGTCTGTCAACGTGTCAAGGGCATATCGCGGTCAATTCTTCACCAAATTCAGTGATTCAAAGCTTGTTGGATTCAGATTAAAGTAATCTACATGCTAGCAAAGTTTGAAGACATTCTAGTCAGCCATTTTGGAGAAATTTGCCTCGAGGTGATCTCTGGTCATTTTCTGCTATAGTCCTAAAAAGTCGAGGGTATAGCTTATCTTGCTAAATTGATTTCTCTTAGCATAGTTTATTATTTTACATCATTCCCCTTGGAATAGGTAAAATGGGAGATGGTTTTCCTTCATTCATTGATAAATTGGACAGAAACAACTATCAAACATGGTCTTTAAGGATGAAGACCTACCTACAAGGAAGGAGTCTCTATGGATACATCTCAGGAGATGAGGAATTGCCCTCATTCAAAACAAGAGGACTACCAACCAAGGAAGAACATGAAAGGCTCAACACATGGTGTGCTAAAGATGCATTGGCAAGGTCTTATTTACTCAACTCTATATCTGATTTTCTTTTTCCACATATTAGAAATTGTAAGACATCCCAAGAGACTTGGGAAACCTTGTCATCATATTTTTCCTCCAACACAAGGGCTAGAAAAAATCAGTTGTGGATTGAATTCACAACATTAAGGAAGCAACCTAAGCAAGCTGTTTCAGAATTTGTGACCAAGATTAAAGATGTAGCAGATCAGTTAGCAAGCATAGGAGAAGATATTGAAGAAGAACAGATTGTAAGGCAAGTGATCAATGGGATCAAGGCTGATGACAAATGAGAAAGCTTCACCATAGCTATAGATCTTTACATGGACATGCACACTCCAGGTCTTACAACTCTCATGGGACAATTGTTTAATCATGAAGCAAAGCTCAACAAAAATGGAGATACATCCAGAGGTAATAACTCTTCTACCCTATATACTGATAAGAAGTCTAAAGATAAAGGCAAAAGCAAGAAGGTGGAAGATGAAGGTTCTCCCTCCCAAGCCAACTATGCAGGGAGAGGTAGATCATCAAGAGGAAGGGGCAGAGGAGGTCAGCCAGGTAGGGGGAGATCTTATAACTCCTCACCATGCAACATTTGTGGTCTATCAAATCATACTACAGATGAGTGTTTCAGGAATTACAAGAATCAGAGAGGAAGAGGATATCAAAGAGGTGGCTACTCACAGTCAAGAGGTAGATTCAACCATCACCAAGGCTACAACAATAACTACAACAACAACAACTACAACAATAATTACAATGGCAACTACCAAGGAGGATTCAAATCCAAGAAGGATTACAACAACTACACAGAGGAGCAGGATGACTCTCTTCTAATCATGAATATGACTTCAAAATCAGGTGCAAATGATGACCACCTATTCTACATTGACTCAGGATGTTCAAATCATGTGGCTGGCAATGTAGCATTACTGTCACATGGAGTATCCTATATGAATAGTATTTAGAGGTATGACCCTCCTCTTATTCATATAGAGTATGATGCTCATATGAGTGCCAAGTGGCACTCATGAGAGGACCTTGACCATTGACCCATTTTGGGTGTAGAGAGAGAGAGGGTAATAATCGAAATCATCACGCGGCTGGGCGGCAACTCTTTGATCGATCTCCGTGCTTCTTCCTCGAACTCTGTGCAAGATCCCCACTAAAATGAGGGGAATCCTTGGAGGAATTTGAACGCGACGCCACACTGGTATCGGAGCAGGTTCGCACGCACAACGAAGCATCAACAGGCGCAGTCAGAAGACTCCAACTCACGGACGGAGCCGTCAAAGCTCATCGACGAGGCGCGCAAGCTCACAGCCCACGAGGAGCCTCTCTCCTCATCCCCTCCTCTTGAATGAGAGAGTGAATGGCATATCTTTCTTCTTATACTCCGAAATTGTAGCTGAGCATGCACATGTGGGATAAGTGACGACGACGACGACTGCTGTGGAGAAGTTTTTCGAAAAAACTCTAAGGTCCATTTAATCTATGAAAATTTGTGGTTTTTTTTTCAAAGTTGAAAGGGCAAATGTGATGTCATGGACCAAGATATTGGTTAAATGAGGATGCACATATGTAATACGGGCTGTGGAGAAGGGTTTTGGGTCTTGGGTTTTCATTGAAAAGCTTCAATCCTTCAGTTTGGAGCTCTTCAAAGTCTCTATTTCAAGAGGATTACCCTTTCACCTCCCACCGGTCACATACCTCACTTCTCCGGACCATTTCTTCTTCATACCATATCGGATTTTCAAAATCTTGGTCACGTTTCGAAGCTACGCTTTCAAGCTTCGCTCAGAGACCATCGGTGTTGGATTTGGAATAGATTTGCCCTATCAAAATCTCTCTGCAGCGCTTCAGCAGGAACTAGGCGGCCACTCCCGGGCCTAGTTTTTCTTCATCCGGACTCCAAATCCAATTTTTTCACTTGGGATTGTCTCAAATTTTTGAAGTGCAGGTGCTGGACAACACTTTGTGGACTGGCGAGGATTGGAAAATTTCTGAAATTTTTCAGTTGCATTCAGTTTGCCCGTTTGAGGCTTTTCCTACGCACTTTTGGTGTTGTTTTGGATGGTTTATGGTGTCTAGAACCTCCCCGGACCAAGCGGACATTTCCAATTTTTTTTTGGGACTGGCGAGGACTTAAAATCAGCGGCTTGAAGCATCAAGGACCACCTGGATTTAGCTTCCGCAACTCTACTTTGTATCAGGGAAGTGCTCTTGTGTTATATCTGTCTTCTTCTTGCATATTTTAACTCTACTTCCATTCATTTTCATACTCTCTAGTTAGCAAACGGGGGAAGGGTACTTAAACATGGAAAATAAAGGCAAACAAGTAGTTGAGACCACTTCTCCACCTAGAGAGAAACTAGAGGATCAGGATGCTAGGATGGAAGAAGTAGAGTTAGGACAAGAAATAGAAGAGAATATAGAAGAAAAAGAGCCTTCACAGCAAGAGTACACTTATGAAGAGCTTATAGATGAATTTGTCACTCGTGACCAATTCATTGACTTGAAAGAGCAAACCCTCAAGTTAGAGAAAGATTTGGGTAGCATTACATCTCTTATACAGCAACTTAAGTCTCAAATGATCTCTCTTGAGACTAGTGTCACTTCTTTCCTAGCTAGGAAGGAAAGAGAGACTCCTACCATTCCTCTAGAGATTACTAGGAAAGAGACTTCTCTTCCTAGTAGGTATAAAGGAGAGAGCTCTAGGGAAGCTCCCCTCCTGAAAGACTTAAAACCACCAACCTTCACGGGGGATGACCGAGATAGGAATAAGGATGCAATCTACACTTTTTTACAAAAGTGGCAAGATTTGCATCAATTGAAGGGCACCCCACCTGAGTATCGTGTGCTAGAGGCGAGTCTCTCCCTCGGCCCGCGTGCTTATAAGTGGTGGATGAGTCTTAAGGAGGCGAACTCTATCCCTAGTGACTGGACTCAGTTTGAAACTCTTTTCCTAAAAGAGTTTCTTCCTGAAAATGAAGAGGAGAGGAATTGGGATGAGTGGGATAGGATTACTCAAAGAGGCAGGCCTCTTTCGGTCTATCTATCCCACTATAGAGAGATCACTTTGAAGCTTAAGGGTCTAGATGATTTTCAGAAGACCAGAGGGTTTGTTAGGGGCTTGGATAAAGCCATAAAGAGGGAAGTCAGGAGGAATGCGCCTAAGACGTTTGAGGAGGCGATCAAATATGCACAGATATATGAGGACCATAACCGTCCTTTGTATACTCCTATGGAGACGGATCAGCCCCTTAAACCTCTTAGCACCACTAAATTTAAGAAAAAGTTACCTTTTGGGAAAAACAAGGTTTTTATTAAAAAACAAAGATCACAAGGGCCTAAGCTATCCACAGACCAGTTTGAGAAGGCCAAAAGAGAGAACCTGTGTTTTAGGTGCCTATCCCCTAGCCACTCACAGTGGAACTGTCCACTCAAGAAGGGGGAAGAAAAGAAGAAAGGACCAGAGTCTAGTACGGCTCCTGAAAGGGGCAAAAAGGCGGTCCACCTAGTGCAGACCCTTCCCATTCATGGCAGCTCTAGCTGCAAGGGAGTGGAGGTGATGCACGAGGATATAGAGCACACGTGTTGTTTGACTCAGTCATTGTGGTCACCGCAGTTTGGACCACATGATTTGGTCAAGCTACATGGTAGTGTATACGGGACCAGGGTGCGAGTCATGATAGATGACTCTGCCACTCATAACTTCATAAACTATGCTTTGGTCAAGAAATTGAAGATTCCCCAACAGCCTAGTGCACATAAATACATTGTATCTATGATGCAAGGGCAAGATAAAAGAATATGGGATACTATGGTATCCAATTTGGAAGTCAAGATGCAGGATTATACAGATCATATGGACTTCCAAATTATGAATATGGAGAGGACAGATCTAGTCTTAGGAAGAGAGTGGCTATGGGGGTTGGGAAATACACTTAAACGCAGCTATCAAAATAACACACTCGAGTTTGAAAAGAATGGAAGTACAGTTTATATTCAGGGAGAGAGAGATGTACCTAGTGCACCTCTCATCTCATCATTAGAGTTGTATAGTCTCTGTTCTTCACAGCATGTACAGGATATGTTTTTATTATATAGTCATGATATGGAGCATTGTACAGACAGCTCATCTGATGTATATTTTCATGCTTTGAATGTAAATATGAACAGGACTTTCTACTATTCTTTTTTGCAAGAGTGTGTAGTTAAAAGTTTTAAGGATCTTATGTTTGAATTCAGAGATGTTTTTCCCACTGACTTACCTAGAGGGCTACCACCTGAAAGAGGGGACATTGACCATGCCATAGAAGTTGTTACTAACACTAACCCTATTTGTAGACCACCTTATAGGCTTAGTGTTTCTCAGCATGAGGAGGTTGAGAAGCAATTGCAGGACTATTTAGATAAAGGCTTCATCAAACCTAGTAACTCACCATGGGCATCGCCAATGCTCCTAGTTAAAAAGAAAGATGGCTCTATGAGACTATGTATAGATTATAGAGCACTTAATAAGGTAACTATCAAAAATAGATTTCCAATGCCTAGGTTGGAAGATCTATTTGATCAGTTACACCAAGCTCGGTATTTTACCAAGCTTGACCTTAGATCAGGATATCATCAGATCAGGATTAGGGCGGAGGATGTCCCTAAAACTGCATTTAGGACTAGATATGGGCACTATGAGTTTTTGGTGATGCCTTTTGGTCTCACCAATGCTCCTGCCACTTTCATGAAACTCATGAATAGTGTTTTACGGCCTTATCTAGGACACTTTGTAGTAGACTTTTTAGATGACATTCTGATCTATAGTGCATCAGAACAGGAGCACTTGGAACACTTGAGAAAAGTATTTCAAGTGCTAAGGGAAAATTCGCTCTTTGCTAAGGAGTCAAAGTGTGAATTTTTCAAAACAGAGGTTTAATACCTTGGGCATATAGTCTCCCAAGATGGAATCCAGATGGATCCTGAAAAAGTAAGGGCTATTATGGAATGGCCACATCCACGGAACCTGGAGGAGCTGCAGATCTTCCTAGGTTTATCAGGTTTCTATCGAAGATTCATTAAGAACTACGGCAAAATTGCTGTCCCGATGACGGAACAGCTTAAAGGGAAAGGGAAAGCCTTTCATTGGGGAGACGAACAGAAGCAAAGTATGGAAAAGTTGAAGGTAGCAATTGCTACAGCTCCACTTTTACATATAACAGATCCCAATAAACCATTTGTGGTTGAAACTGACGCGAGTGATTTTGCTATAGGAGCGGTTTTAGTTCAGGATGGTCGACCATTAGCTTTTGAGAGCAAGAAACTAGAACCGGCTCAAAAGAATTACTCCGTCTATGAGAAGGAGTTGTATGCAATAGTCCATGCTTTGAAGAAGTGGCGTCATTATTTATATGGTGCCAAAGTTACGATAGTGTTTGATCAAGAGAGCATTGGCACTCATGAGAGGATCATACTCTATATGAATAAGAGGAGGGTCAAACCTCTAAATACTATTCATATAGGATACTCCATGTGACAATTACTCTCTGATCTTGAGGAACCAAAAGGTAACCATCAAGTCCAAACAGGTGATGACACAAAGCATTCTTTAGTTAAAGTTGGAAATGTTAAGAATTGTGATGGAAATCAGAATTTGTTGAGCAAGGTACTCTATGTACCAACCATTACCAAAAATTTGATGAGTGTTGGTCAGATTTGTGGAGAAAGGTTTACAGGTCAGATTCAACCAATATGGAGCATATGTGGAGGATCCAAGACATGGGTTCAAGAGGATTGCTAAAGGAGAAAAATTATGTAGACTTTTCACTTTTGAGTTAGAAGATACAAAGAACATTGCACTATACAATTATAAAGATCAGACACTTTTAGAGCTTGAGATTTGGCACAAAAGGTTAGGGCACATAGGAGAAAGAACCTTGAAACAAATGTGCAGGGACCAATGTGTGCTTGGGATACCTAATGTATCCAAGCAAAATATGATTTATAAGTGTGGTGCTTGTCAATTTGGGAAGTCTCACAGGTTACCCTTCTCAAGGAAAGGATACATGCATGACTACCTAGAGCTTGTCCACACAAATGTATGGGGACCAAGCAAAGATCCCTCAGTTTCAGGTTCAAGGTACTATGTATCTTTCATTGATGATTATAGCAGATGGACTGTATTGTACTTTATGAAGCACAAGGATGATGTATTTAATTGCTTTAAAAAATATCTTGCATTAGTTGAAAATCATATAGGAAGGAATTTGAAGAGGCTAAGGTCAGATGGAGGAGGTGAGTACTTCTCCAATGAATTTGAAAACTTCTTGCAGGACAGAGGCATCAAAAGAGAGATAACCACAAGGTATTCTCCTTAACAAAATGGGGTAGCTGAGAGAAGAAATAGATTAATTGTTGAGATAGCTAGATCTATGCTTAATGAGAAAAGGTTACCTAACTATCTATGGGCAGAGAGTGTTTCCACTGCCACTTACCTCATAAACAGGTTACCATCTAAGTCTCTTGATGGCATGACACCCTATGAAGCATGGCATGGTAAGAGACCCTCACTTGACAATTGCAAAATATTTGGATGTGTAGCATATGTACACATTCCTTCTCAGATAAGAGGTAAGCTAGACCCAAAGGCTGAAAAATGCATCTTTATGGGTATGATTTAAAAAAAAAGGTTATAGGTTTTATAATCCTATCAATAAGGGATTCATGGTAAGCAGAGATGTTCTCTTTGATGAAAATGATTCTTGGTATGAGAATGAATGCAGGAAGGTCAAGTTACCCTATGCTTTGGAAGAGGAATTTCCAAGTCTTACAAAGGAGGAACCGATTCAGAATGAAGCCTCAAGTTCAGATGATGAAGATACTATTAACCTTGAAGAATTCAAAGCATGGAAGTCCAAAGGCAAAATGAAGATGAAGAAGCTTAAAGACATACCTGAATCTTCAACTCAACCATTTAGAAGATCACAAAGAGAAAGCATGAAACCTATCAGATATGGGTATGATACATCTCTTGTTACTAAACATTCTGTTTATCTTGCCAAAGATTTGTCAAATGAAGAACCAGGGTCATATGAAGAAGCAATAACCAAATCAGAATGGAAAGAAGCTACGCATGAGGAGATTGAAGCACTCAAGGAGAGTGACACATGGGAGTTAGTACCTAAGAAGGACTCAATGAAGGTAATAGGATCCAGATGGATCTATAAGCTTAAAAGAAATTCTGATGGCACAATTAATAGGTACAAAGCCATATTGGTAGCGAAGGGTTTTGTACAAACCCAAGGCATTGACTATGAGGAGACATTCTCACCTGTGGCCAAGATGCCAAACATCAGAGTGTTGGTAAGTGTGGCTCCATCAAAAAATTGGAATATGTACCAATTGGATGTCAAGAATGCTTTCTTGAATGGATGGATTTTAGAGGAGGTATATATGTCACAACCTCCTGGCTATAAGGACCCTAAGAAGGTAACATATGTTTGCAAATTAAAAAAGGCTTTATATGGATTGAAGTAGGCACCTAGGACATGGAATTATAGGTTAACTACATACCTCCAAGACCAAGGATTTGTCATGAGCAAGGCAGATACTTCTCTATTCATTAAGAGAAGTAATTCAGAGGTAATATACCTTTGTGTTTATGTTTATGATATCATCATTATAGGTAATGATGTCAATGGAATCAGATATATCAAAAGTCAAATGATGAAGGAGTTCAAGATCAATTATCTTGGTCTATTGAAGTATTTTTTGGGACTTGAATTAGTCTACACTAATTCAAGGATATACATCACTCAAAAAAAGTATATACAAGACATGTTGAAGAAGTTTCACTTGCAGGATGCCAAAGTAGCAAGCACTCCAATGGAGGTAAACCTAAAACTAAGTGCCCATGAAGGTGATGAAGTCAATGACATTACAGGCTATCAAAGTATGGTGGGTAGCTTGAACTATGCTACCTTAACAAGGATAGATATTGCATATGGAGTTAGTGTGCTAAGTCAATTTATGCACAAGCCAAGGATACCTCACTTAGAGGCTGCCAAGAGAATCCTGAAGTATCTCAAGGGTACACAGAATCATGGTTTGTATTTCCCTTACACTTCAGATATTGATATCAAAATTTATTCAGACGTAGATTGGGCAGGATGCAAGGATGATAGAAGGAGCACTTCTGGATATATTTCTTTTGCAGGTGACAAACCAATTTCATAGTCCTCAAAGAAGCAACCTACTGTTGCTTTGTCTTCTACAGAGGTAGAGTATAGAGGTCTAGCTAATGCCACACAAGAAGCAATATGGATTAAGCTTTTGTATACAGAATTGGGATTATACACTAGGTCACCAATTATCTTTGGAGATAATACAAGTTCTCTTCACCTTGCAGCTAATCCTATTTATCATGCTAGGACCAAACATATAGAGGTCCATTACCATTATGTGAGAGAGAAATTGATAAGCAAAGACATTCAACTAACCTATGTATCAACCAACATGCAATGTGCAAATTTGTTGACTAAAGCTTTGGATGGAACCAAACTTTGCAGGTTCAAATCCATGATTGGATTGCAGGATATACTTGAAGATTGAAGATGAAGACTTAAGCCAAAATGTTTGGCTTGAGGGGGAGCTGTTGGTGTTAATTACAAGCCTACACATTTGGCTCAAAGGATGCATTGAAGTTTATACATACATGAAGAAGCATAGGAACATATGCTAGTGGTTAATTACCACTTTACCTCATTGTAAAAGTCAAATTGACTTGGAATCTCTTGTAATCACCTACCAAAAGGATTCGTGGAAAATTAGTTGCTTGACTGAAAGAATATCTCCAAGCATTTAGGAGCTTGATCATAGGGAGCCAAAAGTTTGAATTTGAATTCAAACTTTTACTCATCTCTTATAAAAATGGACATGAAAAGTCGCGGGTAAGAGTGAGCACTCCCGAGCCTAGCATTACTATGTTTTGAGTGTGTGTGAGGTCTACACTCTAGCCCACACCTCTCTACACCATTTGGAAATGATATTCATGCCAATGGAGTTGTATACAAATGTTCATTAATACATACATTCACATTGTCCATCTCTGAGTTCTCTGTTAGTCTACTCAAAAGTCTGTCAACGTGTCAAGGGCATATCACGGTCAATTCTTCACCAAATTCAGTGATTCAAAGCTTATTGGATTCCGCTTGAAGTAATCTACATGCTAGCAAAGTTTGAAGACATTCTATTCATCCATTTTGGAGAAATTTGCGTCGAGGTGCTCTCTGGTCATTTTTTGCTACAGTCCTAAAAAGTCAGGGGTATAACTTATTTTGCTAAATTGATTTCTCTTAGCATAGTTTATTATTTTACATCATTCCACTTGGAATAGGTAGCTTACTAAGCTAATTAGATACCCCTAAAAGGAATTTTTCCAATTCCTACTGGGCGGGTCATACTGAGCAAAATACCCAACACGTATCAAGACATAAATAGAAAGTTTTTATGAGTTTATGACTTACAAAGTTATCTGTTTTGATTCAATCATTATCCACATCAGTTCCAAAGTACATAGGACATTTTATGGTGTCATTGGAAAGCTAAGGAGGTCTAGTTATCAACTTTGAAGCAAAAGAGGGCTGGTACAAAGCAAGCTTAGCAGTACCTACTCAGTCTCTTGGTGCATCCATCCATCTTTCCCAACAATAATTTCTTTGTGAACTACACTTTCTCTACCCGCACTCTCTGTTTTGGCAGCTTCCACCTCAGTCTGGGGTTGGTTATTTCCTTCCATCATATGGGCCCTTTCCATAAACCATTTGTCTTTCTCCAAAATCATCAAATTATACTTATCCTAAAATTCTTCTAACTTCACTGCACTCCACGACAATCCTCTGGTCCAATCCTTGAGTAATTCCAGTCTAACTGTTTCATTATTATACATCCAGGGATAAACAATATCACTGCACGTGACTACTAGCAAATTTACCTTTCCTTCATTAGTTCTCCATTTATCTGTAAGTCTCCAAGAACTAAAGGTGTCTAATACCGGAATTTTTCGGGATGAGCCTCTCAAAGGATCTCCTTGTTCTCGTTGTTGCTTCCGGCATCTTTCCTCCTCACCAGCCCTTTTTTCCCTTTCTTCTTCTTCTTTTCTCTCGGCTTCTTCTTCCTCTTGTTGTTGTTGCCCCCACAGACTAAACACATTTTGGTTAGCCATGATGTTTGTTTGTGGAAGATGCTATTCAACCATTGCTTTCATGTACTAAGGAAATATTTGTTAGCTCCAAAGACATGTATAATACTTTGCTGCCTCTGAAATTAAGGCTGATTTGCATGCCTCATTTGAGATGTCTGATTTGGAGAATTTTCATCATTATTTGGGCATTCAAATTATGCATATTGATGGTGGAATGGCCTTGTGTCAAATGAAATGTATTGACACATTATTGCAGCATTTCGACCTTGAAGACTATAAGCCTATGCCACTCCTATGGAGACAGGTTTATGATTGAGTCTTTGTGATGCTATAGATGCATTTGATGTTGTTCTCTATCATCAAGTTGCTGGATGCTTGATTTATTTATGCATTACTCGGTGAGATATTCAGTTTTGTGTCTCATAGATGAGTAGGTTTATGCATTGGCAGGCAGCTAAGTGCATCTTTCGCTACTTGAGTGGTACACGGCTACTTGGGTTGTTTTATCCCAAGGGGGGATCACTACCACTAGATTTGCATGCTTTTTTTGACTCTGACTGGGCTCGTTGCTATGACAATCATGTGTCCACTAGTGGTTTTTGCTTCATGCTTGGTAGCTCATGCATATCTTGGCTGAGCAAGAAGCAGCCTACTATGGCCACTTTCAGTTGTGAGTTTGAGTTTAGGGTAGCTTTCACAGCGACTGTTGAGTGTGTGTGGCTCAGATGCCTTATGGCTGATTTGGGTGTTGGTCAGTCTTTTTCCACCACCAAATTCACTCACAGTTAGAGCGCATTGGGAGTTGCGAGGAGCCCTATGTTCCATGCTCACACTAAGCACATTGAGGTGCATTATCATTATGTCAAGGAGAGGTTCTCTCCTAGAGAGATCAGCTTAGCATATGTGCCCACGTAGGAGGACATTGTAAACCTTTTCACAAAGGCTCTGCCTAGGGAGAAGTTTGAAGCTTTCCTCAAAGCTTTGGGTTTACTTCCTCTTGTGAGTGATTTCCACATAGTTCGGCACTTCCTTATACATGAGTGCCAGCTCCTTGTTCACCGCATCACTCCCAAGGGGGATTTGCTGATATATTTAGGTAGTGATGTGTGTGAACAGTCTAGGATCATCGGAGCACTTTTTTCCCTCTTTAGGAGGTCTTTTTTTCCTGGCTTGTATATACGCCTATAGCCCTAACCAGTTACTTATCTTTGTACATTCAGTATTGTGTGTTGTACTCCAATTCTCCTCCTTCCTTGTGCTGTTCATGTGCTTCGAGAGATGTCTAACTCCAACAATGGATATGTGGAGCCATGATTTCAACTCAAAACTTCCTCTTTGAGATTCAAAGCATCCACTAGCCTATAAAATCAGATGTCTTTCGCCTTATTTTGGCTCCTTCCAACTTGAAAGGACTCAAAGATGATTTTGTCAGAGCCTGTCGCTTCAGGCATTAAGGACAACTTTTTACGAGCAAAGCGTGAAGGAAGTAGTTATACATGGACATTCTTGGCTGAATTTCATGAGTGAACAGACGACGAAGGGGACGAAAGGAGCATACGTAGCTAATTCAGAAGGAAAGTTGATCCAGAGGTGGCGGCGAAGACTAGAGAGAGTGATACAAATTGTATCTCCGTTCGTTCTAAGTGCGGAGGATGATGTGTATCTTCGCAGGTGATTTCTTTAATGGAGCTCTATTCAGATTTTAGGCATGTATACTTTCTGTGTATATGCACATCTATGTAGAAGATTTTATGTGAATTACCTACTCCTCACGTTCAACGAAGCTTTGTCCTTCAATAGAAGAACTTCCATTCTTGTATACAACCCTTCATGCACCTCGCACTTTCCGACATCGTAGCAAAGCACGTGTTGGGCATGTAGCAAATAATTAATTACTAATATCAAAGTCCATTAATGTAGGGATGGCTCTAACACCTAACAAATGATTATTAGCATAAAGGTCCACTAATGCAGGACGACCCTAAGGCCAAACGAGATAATTGGTTTGAGATGGTTAGACTCAAAGCTCAATATTGGCCTCCAGAGAAGGGGAGGGGCTCAACCTCCACCCACAACCTTGGCTGGCTGTGTTGGATGCAACCAACTGAGGTAAGGTGTATGTTTATTATTATTTTCATGGTAGTAGAATTCATGCATCATATATCTTATTTTTTTAAATGGAGGTTCCGCAAGGGCGTACTTTTTCGAGATTTAACTTTGAAAGTACAACTATATCGGTGATGGCGCTTGCACCTCGAGTTTTAACTTTGAAAGAACAATTGTACATGTGAATGGACATAGTACTCGTAAGGGCTCAACCCCTGTCCCCAAATTTAGTTGGTTGTGATGGATGCAACCAACTAAACTAAGGCGTATCTTTATTATTGTTTTCATGGTAGCAAAATTCATGAATTATATATCTTTTTTTTTTCAATGGAGGTTCGGCAAGTCCCTACTCCCCTGCGCTTTAATTTTGAAAGAACAAGTGTAGAGTGATAACGCTTGCCCTTGAGCTTTAACTTTAAAAGAATAACTATACAAGTGAATGAGCGTAAGTGTAATACTTGCAAGGCCTCTGTATCCCACAAGAAGGGGCTAGACAACATTACAATTGGTTTCAATTGGTTTAGGCTGGCCAAAGCCATCATGTCTAACTCGGGAATTAAAATCTCGACCTTGGCCTCAACAGCACAAAAACTCAACCACTAAAACAACGAGACAGTTCGAACTGGATGACGGATAATCATAGATGAAGGCTGTGATGGAGTACATCATTGTCGCGTGTGCTAACTGGTGGTCAACAAGCACAAATCACGATGCCTTGAGGGTGTGTTTAATGTTATACACGCAGCACGCTTGTCACGCGCTCTCTAAACATATTAAGATCGCTGTCCAGGTTGAGACAGTCGTGTGAGGTCGAAAGAGGGGGAAAAAAAAACACAAAGAAAATGCAACGCCTGCACACAAAGTAAATTAGACATGTTTTTTGTTCTGATTTTCTTTTGTGCGTCACGGATGATGGCGAATCGCGATTGTGAAGGGATTCATGTCGCTTTGTGGATGTCAAATTGGTGACGGTGAACATTACACACGCCCGTCACGCATTCTCTGAGAATATCAATAAGAAGGCCCACAACACAACTGGCGCAGGTCGAGACTCGAGAGACCATTGTCATTGTGGCGTGCGCTTTCTTTGTACTCAGTTGAAAGATTTGACATGGTTTTTCCCGTGTCCTAATTCCTCGTCTCTGTTTGATGCTTATCCTCGTCAATGTTAGATGGTTATCCTGTTGTAATCATTGTACTTCCAGGTTTCCCGCCCGCTTTAGTCATGTCCATGTCATTTGTCATGTTATGGCTGTCGATTGTAATGGTGGCCCGATTCGTGATAGCTCGCCCTTGTACATTTTGTAATATCCCTTCATTGATTGATTTGAACTACTTTCTTTGCTTCCTAAAAGAAACGAAAAAGTGCAGCGCATGCAGACAAACTACATGAGGGGTTGGTCTTCGTTCTTCGGAGGCGTAGGGCTGCCTCACTCAGAGAAAATCTCTGTGTGGAAAAAGGAGGCACAGCTTTTAAGTGTCAGAATCATCAAATCTTTCTGAATTATTCGCAGCAGTCACTTGATGCTTTGAACTGCTAAATAACGCACACAACAAGTTTCTTAGTGTCCACGCTATCCGATCATCATATGCATAATAAAGAGCAAGATTACTATCACACAAACATGCCCATCATGTACATAGCAGCAGGAGACACCCATCGTTGTTATTTTGGGAATCATTCAACCATAAGTATGTTATTCGAATCATAAATGCGTTCCGGTTTAGTGCACAAAACGTTTTTTCGTATAAGAAGTATTGTAAGAGCATAAACGATGGCAGGTAGAGTAAATCACTTTGATCATTGATGATGTCCTGTGTTCTTGCGTAATACGCTTTAGAAATGGTGACATAATCAGTTCGTTCCAATGACTTAAGGCACTGATTTGTCCTCCAATCTTCACCCAGACATTCGTCTAGAATTTCGCCCGCAGAACAATCAAGCAACAAAACTATACACAATTGTTAAATGGCCTCTCTCTCCAGGTCACCTGTTAAACAAAAGGAAGAGAGAGGACTGAGGGATTAACATGAAAGGATGGGGGACCTTGCATGTCAATGATGTTGTATGCCATATAGCCACCAGATCATGGTGCACTGAAACCACGTCCCACACACTTTTCTCGATTATATCAATGAAAAGATGAGGGACCTTGCATGTCAATGATGCTTTACATGATGTAGCCACTAGATCATGGTCTAGCTTAACCAGGTCCCATACGTCTTTCTCAAGTCTGGATAACTCTTGGAAGTTATATATCAAGCATCATGTAGCCACTAGATCATGGTCTAGCTTAACCAGGTCCCATACGTCTTTCTCAAGTCTGGATAACTCTTGGAAGTTATCAAGCAGTCCCAGGTTCTCTTTTACAAAGCCCAAAAAGAGATTCTAAACATTTGGCATGTGACAAGGGAAAATCTATTGTGTCGACTTTGGCGTCTTGAGATAGAAGCAAATAATGGCAATTTCCGCCTTCAACTTTGACTCCAGAAAATTAGAAGCAAAGTAAGATACGAAGATAAAATCCAAAAGGAACCTACAGATCTATATTAAGGATTGGTGGGCGGGTAAAGCAGAAAAATATTCTCCAATTTCGCTCCCTCAATGTGGCTTTGCCAAATTCATCACCGCACGCATGTAGGTGGAAGTGGCAAGGATATCTGGGTAGACATTAAATGTACTTCATATCACAGATAAAAACAGATTAAGAAGCGCATTTTCTTGCATATACATAGACTAAGTATTATGGAAAGAAATAATTGAATTATAGGATGCAGAAGTGAGTCGGTGGTCGTAATTTTTTACTGTCGGCACGTTACTTCTCATTTCTATATGTACTTTATATTTATTTGTGTGTGGGTAAAACGAAGCGTATGACATCAACGTGACGTATAAATATTTGGCCATGTAGATGTACGTATGGTTGGTGTCCCTCTCCTCGTGAGAGGATGATGTATGTTAATGTTGCGTGGGGAGACAAAATGCATGATGGATGTATGAATGTCTCGAGGTATATATATATATACGTCTGTTAATATCTGTATCCTTCTCGCACGATAATGTATATTTATCATTTTATTAAGGGAAGTTCGGTCACTGAGATCTTTCTTGCTCTTCATAGGATAACGTCTATTATTATTTTCTTTAAAGTCGAATTAATTCGAAATGCAATGATAAGTGGGTATATTTATCCTCATTTGTTGTAAAGAACTCCATCTCTACCTCTTTCCGAGACAAACTCATTTAAGTACTATTTTTTCAAATAGTCCTCGGTTGCGTGAGCATTACATCTTCAAGGTGAAGCTCAAAATCACTGGCTATTTTAACATCCAACATTTCAGATGTAGAATATAGGAAGTTCAAAGAAGTAGCACAAAATAGCATAGATTGCAAAAATGATAGAGGAGATGAAGAAAAATAGATATAAAGAAGTGATATGGTCTGTACAAGAAATGTCTGTATAATCACAATGATCGAGTATCAATTACTCTACAAAAATGAATTCTTAAGCTCTTTATATAGAGTTTTGGAAATGAATATGTACCAATGATTTTCTTTTACAAAAATAATGAGGGATAATTAAAGCTCTTAAGGAAAGGATAATAACTAAAAAGTTGTTCAACGATGTTTTCACAAAAATAATGGATGTTATTTTAAAGCACTAAAAAGAGCGGTCAACTTTGAATGACCCTTTTTACAAAAATAATGGGTAATATGTAAAGTGGTAAAAGAATGGGTTTGAATTAAAGACTTTTTCTAAAAATATATGCACAACGTTTCTCCCCATCAAGCTTTGCTTGAATATTTTAGCAATCGAACCAATTATTTAAATATTTGTATCTTTATTCCATCAAGCACTTTGTCATCATATCTACAAGCTGATCTTTTAAAGATATAAAAGGAATTTTGATCTCTTTGGATACTACCTTCTCACGAACATAATGATAATGAACTTTGATATGCTTGGTACGTGCATTGAAAATTGTTTTAGCTACCAAATGTAAACTGCTCATATTGTTGCCATAAATTTGTGGAGTTATATAAAGAAGATGTAAATCTTCAAATAACTTTTTGAGCCACATTACTTCACATGCCAATTCTCCAAGTGCACAATACTCTACGTTTGTAGATGAAAGCACCACTATTAATTGTTTCTTTGAACTCCAAGATACAAGCCAATTTCCCATCATTAATATGTAGCCACTCATGCTATGTCA
The DNA here is from genome assembly GCA_020310875.1 of Ceratopteris richardii. Taxonomy (NCBI): domain Eukaryota; kingdom Viridiplantae; phylum Streptophyta; class Polypodiopsida; order Polypodiales; family Pteridaceae; genus Ceratopteris; species Ceratopteris richardii. Next base: position 71,187,189 of record CM035424.1, read on the forward strand.
ATCATCTTTATTTCCTACCCAATCTGCATCACTAAAAGCTTTAATATCAAGATTAGTATTATGTGAGTAAAATAAACCTTCGTTTCAAAGTGCCTTTCAAATAGCATATCACACGCTTAGTCGCATTCCTATGTACATCTGTAGGCTTGTGCATGAACTATGAAAGTACTCCAACTGCATAAACAATATTAGGTCTTGTACTTATAGCACACAACAATGATCCAATCAGCAATCTATACATGTCTAAATTTTCAAAATGAACACCATCATGTATACTCAATTTTACATTAGGTTCCAAAGGATTTGCAACTACTTTAGATTCTAACAAACCAAACTTTTGAAGTAAATCACATATGTACTTCTTTTTGAATCAACCATATACCATGTTCATCATAAATAACTTCAATTCCCGATGCATAACGTAAAATCTTGAGATCTGAAATCTTAAAATTCTTACCAAGTTTCTTCTTAATTTCATCAATCTCATCAATAGCACTTCCTGTAATGACAAGATCATGAACATAAATGCAAATATACACACATTCATCTGTTATACATTTCACATATAAAGAAGAATCTTCAACACTTGGTTTGTATCCTTGAGCTTCGAGTTCTGAGCTCACTCCTGTAGTATCATGTAAACTATTCTCAATTTCTTCTTTCATTTCTTCTTGAACCTGTGAAATAGGATTTGTATACCTTGATAATAACTCATCAAAGCGTACATCATGGCTCATAATCATTTCCTTACTTATTGGATTATAACACTTATATCCTTTCTGTTTACCTGGATAACCCATGAGGATACATTTCTCTACTTTTGGCTCTAATTTAGTTCTCAATGCATATGGAACCATAGCAAAACAAACACAACCAAATACACGGAAGTGATCAATAAAAGGTGTTGTACTAAACCAAGCCTTAGAAGGAGTTACATTATGTGTTGTAGATGTTGGCATACGATTCATCAAATATACTACTGTATTTATCACTTCAGCCCAAAACTTCAATGGGATATGCTTTTCATTTAGCATTGCCCTTGCTATTTTCTATGATAATCCTATTCCATCTTTTTGCTACTCCGTTCTACTGAGGAGTATACCTGCAAGTGACTTTGCTCTTTATACCTTTATTCCAAAGAAAATCATCAAACATTCTTGAAAAATATTCACTACCACCATCAGATCTTAACCTTTTAATTACCTTTCCTATTTGTTTTTCTACCATTTCTTTGAATTTGACCAACTGAAATATGATTTTTACTTGTAGAAGGTACATGAAAGACATCTTCTAAAAATTTATTATCTTTTTTATCCTCAAAACACACATCTCCAACTTGCACTATTTTGTGCATTGAACTGTCACCTGTTTCAACCTTACCATCAAAAAAAGGTGCATGTAAATTAGAGAACCAATCAACATTATTGCTCATATGATTACTACATCCACTGTCGACATACCATACATCATTGCTATGAGTTGCATCTATATTCACATTCATCATTAATACATTTTCATGACATTGTTGCTGAACAAGATTACCCTGTGTAAGATTTTGCCTTGCATATCAATCTCGCCCTTGATTATGCCACCAATCACGAGATATATGACCAACTTTACCACAGTTATAACATGTAATACCTGAATTACCTTGATGTGCATTACATCCTTTGCCATGGTAGGAATATCTCCCCCTACCACGCATATTCATATCTGAGGTGCCTGCATCATAATTGTTGTTTGTCTCATTTCAACCTCCATGACCTCTGAAAGTTCCTCTTCTGCCACCATGCGAGGACGTTGATTTCTTGCATAAAGTGCATGACCTACACTACCTTTCTGCATAGACTGTCCACCATTTATATTAATTTCTTTTGTTATCATAAGTGAAACCAATTCACCAAAATTAGGCAATTCCTCTCTCACAAATACAGAAGTTGTAAAAGCTTTCCAGTTTTCATCTTCTTTTAAACCATTCAAAACAAATGCAACTAAATCGGCATCTTCAACTATGCAGGAATTGAACCAAGTGCATTCACAATCTGCTTCATTTTTAAAACATAATCATCTACTCACTGTCGTACATCCTTTCCCAAATTATTTAATTCACTTTCAGTTGATTTCGTCGTGCCTTTGTGGTTATTGAGAAGAGTTGCTCCTACGCTTCCCAAATTTATTTTATGGATTGCTGAGCGGGTAAAGCAGAAAAATATTCTCCAATTTTGCTCCCTTAGTGCGGCTTTGCCAAATTTATCACTACATGCATGTAGGTGTAGGTGTCAAGCATATTTGGGTGGACATTAAATGTGTTTCATATCACATATAAAAACAGTTTAAGAAGCGCAGTTGTGGCATATAGATAGACTAACTATTATAGAAAAAAATAATGAATTTCAGGATGCAAAAGTGAGTCGGCACGTTACTTTTCACTTCTATATTGTCGGCACGTTACTTTTCACTTCTATATGTTCTTTATGTTTATTTGTGTGCGGGAAAAACGAAGCGTATGACATCACCGTGACGTACAAATATTTGGCCATATAGATGTACGTAGGTTGGCGTCCCTCTCCTCTGAGAGGACGATGTATATTAATGGTGCGTGGGGAGTGGGGAGACAAAGTGCATGATGGATGTATGAACGTCTCGGGGTATATATATCCGCCTGTTAATGTCTCTACCCTTCTCACACGATAATGTATATTTCTTATTCTTTTAAGGGAAGCTCGGTCATCATGATCTTTCTTACTCCTCACAGGATAATGTCTATTGTTATTTTTTTAAGCCGAATTAATTTGAAAATACAATGAAAAGTGGTATATTAATCATCGTTTCTCATAAAGAACTCCATCTCTACCTCTTTCCGGGACAAAACTCAATTAACTACTATCCTTTCAAATATTACTCGGTTGTCTGAGCATTATATCTTCAAGGTAAAGCTCAAAATGACTGGCTATTTTAACATCCAACATTTGAGATCTGTGGCTTTCAAGGTGGAAGTTAAGCTAGAGCTCTTTAGCAACATGAAAAGTGGTTAATACCGATTTTCATTTGGGCTTTCAAAATAAACCCATGGATTTGAGCTCTTAAGTTATGCTCTAACCAAGTAAATTATGGATGTTTGAACGGTATGTGAATGAGGAATGGCTTATTCGAGTGATACTACATGCTAAAGGCTTGGGTTCGATCCTCACAAAGTCAAGAATTATAGATGTTTGAACGGTATGTGAATGAGGAATGGCTTATTCGAGTGATAGTACATGCTAAAGGCTTGGCTTCGATCCTCACAAAATCAACAGTATCGGGATAAAATTAAGCGGATGTTTTTTTAATAGGTTAGGGCATCATCCGACAAAGATAGTGATGGTAGAAAAAGCGTGGAGAAGGATTTTCTTTTTTTGAGAGTACAAAGAATTGGAAAGATATGTTGGAGCAAGTCTATGACAAGCCTAAGTATTGGCTTGAGTCTCACAAAGTCTTAGAAGAAGCTTTAAAAAGAAGACTATGTAAAGTTCACTTGTGAACTACCTCTTGTAACTTTTGAAGAGTTTACTTAATGTAAAAGTAAGAGAATCTTAAGTGGTTGAGTCCACATGATCAAGAATGGAAAGAGGAGCCACGAATTCGTGATTTGTGGTAGGTAGAGAATCAAATCAATCATTGATTGATTGGAGAGTGATTGAGGGAAGTTAGCCTCCCAAACTCAACTATAAATAGATGGCAGTTTTAGTCGTGGTTAGAGAGACCTATGTGAAGACCTCCAAGAGCTGACCTTTATGCCATATCAAGGTGTGATTACAAGGCACACATATGTATCAGTAAGTCATTGTATTGTACAAGCAATATACTTTCATTTTCATGATTATTTGGTTTCATCTTTCCATGTTCTTGTGAAGTGTACTACTCACTGCCATTACTCTCAGTTTTCTCAGTCAACTTGCAGAGATGTTTTCTCTGAGCTTGGTGCATGCTTTTCCGTGATTTAACTTGGTAAAGTTAGCTCTATAAGTCTACTATATGCTCATAAATTTTCATGTCATTTGGATGTTGCAATCTTCAGTTATGTTCATTTGAAGTCAACAGGGTCTGTTTATCTTCACCTCTCTGTCAGGTACCCGACTTTTTCACTCATCTTGTCAGAGCCATTGCTCAGTGGTTACTTATCCAAATTCAGTGATTTAAAGCTTGTTAGATTCCGCTTACTGTCTAGTATAACCATACAAATTTTCATAATCATTGGATTCCTAAATTTTGAGTTATGTTGATGTTTCTGCTCACTGGTCTATTTCTATAGCAGCCCGTGAAAATCGAGATGATGTCATCACTTGTTAAAACTCATTCTCAGTGTGTGGTTCATTATTTTTTACTCTTGAAAGTTAGCTCTTTAAGTTGCCTAGACTTCCCCAAGAGGAATTGAGCTAATTGCTGCTGTGCTCAGAGAATTATGTAAAACACTGGACAGGTGTATGAACCAAGAATAGCAAGTTTTCACCTCTAAGCTAACTCCAACTTATCTGTTTTGATCTATCTTTTTGAGAGTGATCTTCCAAGGTACATAGGGTGTCTAATACATCCATTGGCAAGCTAAAAGGGCCCACCATATACTCCTGGAGTTCATTTGGCTGGTGTAGATCAAGGATTTTGCAACACCTCTTCATCTTCAAGCACATACCTATCCATCTCTTCACAAGATACACATACCGGACCTCATAAAGTAGAGGCACCCATTTTGGGGAACTCGTGGACACCCATCTTTGAGAACTCATGAATATGTCCAGCCAAAATTTGAACTCATGAACTCCTCATTGAGATTCAAAGCATCAACTAGCCTATAAATGAGATGTCTTTCGCCTTATTTTGGCTCTTTTCAACTTGGAAAGAAATCAGAGATGATTTTGTCAGAGCCTGTCGCTTCAAGCATTAAGCACAACTATTCACGAGCAAAGAGTGAAGGAAGCAGTTGTACATGGACATGTTTGGCCGAATTTCATGAGTGAACAGACGACGAAGGGGACGAAAGGAGCATACGTAGCTAATTCTGAATGAAAAGTTGATCCAAAGATGGCGCCGAAGACTAGAAAGAGTGATGCAAATTTATCTCCCTCCGTTTTAATTGCAGAGGATGATCATGTGGTATTGTGTCTTTGCAGGTGATTTCTTTATTGGAGCTCTGTTCAGTTTTTAGACATATATATTTTCTGTGTATATGCACATCTGTGTAGAAGAATTTATGTGAACTACCTATTCCTCACGTTCAACGAAGCTTTGTCCTTCAATAGAAGAATTTCCATTCTTGTATACACCCTTCATGCACTTCGCACTTTCCCACATCGTAACAAAGCAGGTGTTGGACATCTAGCAACTAATTACTTGTATGAAAGTCCATTAATGTAGGGATGTCCTTAACACGTAACAAATAATTATTAGTATAAGGTCCACTAATGCTTAAGGATAACCCTAAGGCTGAACGAGATAATTGGTTTGAGGTGGATAGATTGAAAGCTCAATGGCCTCGAGAGAAGGGGAGGGGTTCAACCCTTGAGCCCAACCTTGATTGTTCATGATGGATGCAACCAGCTGAGCTAAGGTGTATGTTTATTATTATTTTCATGGTAGCAAAATTCATGAATCATATATCTTCGAATTGCATGATGGATGATCATTGATGAGAGCTGTGATGGAGTACATGTCGCGTGTGCTAACTGGTTGTCAACAAGCACAAATCACGATTCATGATCAAGGCCTAAAAATGATGCGAAAATGCCTGTCAAAGGCCATTTTTCATGTCAAAAACACCTTTTTGCATATTAAAAACAGATATTTTTAAAAAGTCCTTGTCAAATGACATATAAGCTAGTATTTTTCTTGTGTCATGTGACAAAAAACAATAAATTTTATATCTCATTTGATAGGTTCATTTTCATAAAATGTTTTTATCTATAAAAAAATAAATAAATACACACACATATATATATATATATATATATATATATATATATATATATATATATATATATATATATATATATATATATATATATATATATATTGAATAAGATACACTGTGGGCACTCGAAGTTGGGACTCGAGACTAGGACGGACTCTTCATAATTTATAAACCATGTGAAATACCCTAAGTTTGAAGGTGTAAGGTCTTAGGTAGTTCGATTTGACTATAATGTATTATGTTCTTTCAATGCTGAGAGTCCAACTTCTAAGTTCTCAGCAGGCCGCTAGAGTCCTGACACCTGAGTCCTCAATCAAAACGATGAGCAAAGAGGGAGACTCCTCTAGCGTGGTCCTGCTCCATGCCAAGGTTGCACCTGAAAGAGGGAGACTCCTCCGATGTGGTCATACCCGCAAGGTTGCATCTCACTGTGAGACTAGTCACTAGACAGCAACTCGCATAGTACTAAGCTCGCTGAGTCTTGACAAAGGTAACCACTAAGAAGCCTCTTCGTCGAATTTCACTGTAGATTTATAATCTTAATTTTATGTCGAAGATGCAAGTCATCATGCGATTCAAGAGGTACTAGTGAGAGAGTCGAGCAGAGAGTGAGACTTCTCGGAGTTGAGCAGCGAGTGAGGCTTGAGAATGTGAGTGGGAAAGTTGAAGCTCTTCATAGACTTTGAGAGGTAAGCTGGATTAATTTGTGATAGGTGTGTTTCTTTATAATCTGAGCGATGCATAATCCTGATCATGATGGACATTGAATCTCCGACTTTCCATAGCTTTCGGGAATCGGCCAAAGGTTTTGAACCAAGTCGCTTATGAGCCCAAGCCTCTAGGATCTTAAGTTTGATATCAAGCAATATAACTATCTTCTAGGCCCATTTCTAAGATTGGGGCATTGCAATCTGAACCATGCCCCCATGTTTCCATGGCCTCATACTAGGATGCACTTTATAGTAGCATTTTGGTGTCATCATCTATATGTCTACCCTAGAAGTTTGGCATATAGGAAGCCATGGATTCTCCACAACTTTCTTCCCTCTAACATCTTTTCACAAAGACCTAGGGATTTGTGCTATAATCTTTGCATGAATAAACAGTGGTATGTAGCAGTGCATTGATTGCACATAACAAGAGATAGCATCATACTTATTCTATCATTGCCATTTTTTCATATTTTGTATACCTCCTCCATTTTAGTCATTTCTTTCATAGATAGGGAACACCATAACTACCAACCAAGTATATAAGTTCTTTTGCAAGCTAGGGGTATATTTCCAAGATGCCGTGACAAGCTCGATTGCTACAATAATTTCTATACATCAATGTGTGCCTTGTTGAAATGACTTAGAATTGGAACATTTTTAACCAGTTCTCCATTTTTATATCTCAAATGTGCTCTCCCATTAGGTAGCCACTCTACTACTGGATAATGAGGCGTTGTGTATTTCTTGAAAATGTGTAACTGCACTGTGATTGTAATCCGTATTTGCTTCTTTTTGGTGTTCTCTCAATGAACTACATATATAGTGGGTATATTAATCATCGTTGTCGTAAAGAACTCCATCTCTACCTCTTTTCTAGAGAAGCTCAATTAAGTACTATCCTTTCAAATAGTGCTCGATTGCATGAGCATTATATCTTCATGGTAAAGCTCAAAATCACTCGCTATTTTAACGTCCAACATTTAAGATTTGTGGGTTTCCCTGTGGTTTTCATGCAATGCTTCCACTTCTTCCTGCATGGCTTCTTTCCACTCTTTCTTCTTCCTAGCCTCTTCAAACGAAGAAGGCTCTTCTGCCATAGAGTCTTTAGTGATGTACATAGAGTGCTTTGTGACTAAACATGTATCATATCCATACATTATGGGCTTCTTACTTTCTCTTTGTGATCTCCTTAGAGGTTGATTGGAAGATTCAAGTAAATCTTCTAATTGCTTGAATTTGAACTTGCCTCTTGACTTCCAAGCTTTGAAATCCATCTGCTCTTCATCCTCTGAGTTGATGTCTTCTGCTAAGTGTTGATCTTCTTGAGTGAGGATTGGAAAATCATTTTCCAAATCATATGGTAATTTGTGTTTCCTTCAATCATCTTCAAACCATGAATTATTCTCATCAAATAGTGCATCCCTACTTACTATGAATGACTTCTTAGTGGGATTGTGTAGTCTATATCCCTTTTGATTCTGATCATACCTAATAAATATACATTTCTTAGCCTTAGGGTCAAGATTCCCTCTGATTTGTGATGGGATGTGTGCATCGGCAATGCACCTAAATATTTTGCAATGATCCAATGAAGGTCTCCTGCCCTCCATGGTTCATATGGTGTCATACTATCCAATGATTTGGATGGGAGCCTATTGACCAAGTACGTGGTTGTGGAAAAAACCTCTGCCCATAAATAATTAGGTATTTTTTTCTCATTTAACATAGACCTAGCTGTTTCAACAATTAACTTATTCCTTCTCTAGATCTCTACCACTCTATTCAATTTAGGAGTATACCTGGTTGTTACTTCCCTCTTTATGCCTTTGTTCTGTAGAAATAGATCAAACTCATGTGAAAAGTAATCAACACCTCCATCACACCTGATTGTCCACCTACTCTAATCATCAATAAATGCGACATAGTACTTTGAACCTGAGATGGATGGATCTTTACTAGGACCCCACACATCATTGTGTACAAGCTACAAATAGTCTTCATGGATGTATCCTTTCCTGTTGAATGGTTGCCTATGAGCTTTGTCAAATTCGCAAGCTCCACATTTGTATATCATGTGCTGATTGGTCACATTGGGAATGCCAAACACACTTTGATCCCTGCAAATTTGTTTCAAAGTTCTTTCTCCTATGTGCCCTAGCCTTTTGTGCCATATTTCTAGCTCAGATAAGGTTTGATCTCTATAACCGAATAGTGCTATGTTTCCTGTGTCTTCAATTTCAAATGTAAACAATCTACGTGACTTCAATAATTTGTTTTTCCTTTTCTTCAAGTTTTTGGTCATTATTTGTAACCTCATCCTTATCCATTTCTTTGATATCCTCATGTTGAATTCGACTAGTTTCTTCATTGTTAATATCATGGCTCAATTGTGCTTTCAAAATTTCCACTTTCTCTTGATATAAAATTGTTTATTCTCTACAATCTTTGTATCACATGCTACATAATATTTTTCATGTTTCTTTTTCAATTGTATTGAATTTTCATATTCTTGCTCATCCTATTCCAATCTTTCTTGCAAAATTTATTCAACTTTTTGTTTGTCCAACTTGAATTGTTCACTTCTCTTTTCTTTAAAAAAATTAACTTGATTGTGAGTTGCTATCAAAGTTTCTTGTTCAGAAGATTTTTTAACATCACATCTTTTTGGTCTCCATTGTTCGCTAAATCTTTTAAATGTTCTTGGCTTAGATTTTGTTTCCTCATAATATTTTTTCATCCCACCTCTTCCTAAGTTCAAGTGCAAAGGTGAATGGTTATGATAATTACAAAAATTCCTATCAACTTCACTGAACAATTTAATTTTAAAAGCATTCACATATGCAATACAATCCCAAAACATATGGCCAAATTGACCACACCAAAAGCATCTTATAGGTTGATTCAATCCTCTATGTGTAGCTGTAGGGGTGGATCTCCTATGATCAAATGAATGGATCCTCTTCTTATAGCATTGGTCCGATTCTTGATTACTCATGTCTGAGCTTTCTCGCTTTATAACAGAGGCTCCTAGGTTAGAGTTTGAAAGGTTCTCATATGAATTCTTCATACCCCCTTTTCCCCAACTAAGACCTAAAAGTAAGCGTGATCTATAGTCAAATAATTTTTTATCAATGTTGATCACAAGGTTTTGCTCTTTATCTTCTTTTAAAGCCTCACATAAGTATGTAAGATGGTCAATGGAATCACACCAAACACACCTCCTAACATTAGGATTTCGCCTAGTGTTAGGATTGTAAGTCCTTTGGAAACTAGGGTGAGGAATTGGTGGTTGAGTAGTTTGAGGTACATTTGGCTGAAAGGATGTTGGAGCTAGGTTTGATTGTCTTTGAATACTAAGAGAATATACCATGTTTTGAAGTAATGAGATTTCTTTTGCCATACTTTCAATTTTAGAAAGGACTTCTAATTGAAATGCTTCACGAAATCTAGATAAACAAGTTACATGAACTTTTGCAGTGGTATGAATCTCCCTAGGTTCATTTAGATGTTGCATGCTAGATGGGGAAACAGGTGTTTGCTCATAAAGCATAGATTTTCTTTGTTTCATATGAGCAACAACTTCAACTACCATCCTTATAGCAACCAAGTCATCAATTAAAAAATATCTCTTCCCTCCCTCTTCAAGTCTTCTCTCAACTTCTACTCTCACATGTGGACTCCAAATTTTTGAGAAAATTGATAACAATATTAGGAGTGAGAGTAGTCCTATCCTAGTTTTCAATCGCTTCAAATATGAAATCAATTTATCATTAACTAAGCCATGAAGTTTAGCTAGATCCTCATAAACATCTAGGTATTAAATCACGTGCACTCCTCTGAATTTCCCCTTTTCTTGAAGTATCACTTCAACGACCTTTTGACCTTGACCTTCACTCATCATTTTCTTAAAGAAATCTTCCATTTTGAATTGATATTTAAATCTTGACTGAACTTTGATTTTCTTGACTATATCTTTAACTTGAGATCTTAGCATTACTTTCTGATGTGCAATTGATGTACTTGTGTCATCTCGTGCCAATGTAACATGTGTTAAAGAAAAAAAAATAAAGAATTTGAATTGCTCATACCTGAATTGAGCTTGAGATTGTACCTTGTGATTTGCCAAACGTCGTGGAACACGTTCAAATCGGGTTCACGTCGGGTTCAGTTATCGTAAAGGGCTCAATTGGGTGGATCGGCCAACTGCCAGTGTTCCAAATAGATGTGACACACAGGGTGCTTCAAGCAAATTAGGAGGTAGATTTCAAATATAGACACTCATAGATAGATAGATGAGATCATGGAAATCAATAAGATCACTTGTACAATTCATTAACATCATAAGAGAGAATAGAAAAGATATGTGAGATAGGTGAATTCATCATATGGGAGATTGGAAATAAGAGAGATGTGTGAAAACTAGATAGAAATTCTTTATCATGTGAAAGATGGAAATAGGTGAGATAAGAGAGATGGGGTTAATGGACTCATTATAAATCATATGAAATATGGGAATAGAAAAGATAAACAAGCTGGAGATATCAGGGGAGCAGTAGATTGTGCTCTCTGACTACACTAGAAAATATTTCGAAAATACACTTCTGATTACAAGAACTAGAAATGATGCATGAGATCCCATAACCTGGGATCGTAAGTATGAAACAAGATATCATAATTACAAGAATTCCCTTTAGGGAGATGAACTAGATACAATAAATAACTCGAGAAGATCTCATACTGTTAGATTACAAGAGGACAAGACAAGATGTCCAAGAACTAGACTAGACAAGACTAGAACAAGGAACAAGACAAGAACTTGAACTAGAACCTTGGGAGTACTTACTTGTCAGTCACGACGCCTTGAGCTCCCAAGACCGGTATTGGAAAGACTAACAAAGAATGTGGCCAACTCCTCTTTATATAGGTTTCCCAAGGACCGTTAAAGGGCGGTTAGGAGTTGATAATGTCATGGATGATGTCATCAATTGGAAACAAAACCTACAGGTGATAGAATTCAGCAAATAGATAGCCAATCTTGGGGTTTTGGCACATTCTAAACATAATGGAAGCATTGCTTTCTCCAAATTCAGAACCAATCATGAGATATAGAAAGTGACATGGCATCTAAGGTTCATAATGGTTTTAGTTATGTCCATGACATCACCTCCCCCTCAAGCAATGAGTTCTACGAGGAGTGGTTATGTGACTGTGAGATCTTCCAGAACTTGAATCTTCATAGCTCTTGCTCTTTGTATAGTTCTTGATGTGTGGTATTGGAGCATGATGATGATGGATATCCATGATGAAACTGAAAAGTGTTTGTAGTATATTGAGGTACAGAATCAAGACTCCTCTTTTGATTTCAATGATCCTTCTGATGTGGGATGGTGATAGTAGAAGTCCTAATTTCTACTTGCGTCTTCTTCTTCTTAGGACATTTCAAGAACATAAGATCATGATCTCCACAATAAAAGCATAATCCATTATCCTTCCGATGTTTTCTTTCCTTTGGTGTAAGTTGTCTGACCATGATTTGATCCATTTGCATGGGTTCTGGTTGAGTTTCCTCGAGCATATGTTGTTGCGAAATAGAGGTAAATTTGTATTCTCGATCTCTAATAGAATTTTTCTTTTGTTTCTTTCTCTCCAACAACCTATTATCACACTCAATTCCTTGATTCATGAATTCATTCAAAGTATATACCTTGGGCATGGTTAGCACGAGGTCCTTGACATCATCACGTATGTTCTTCACATCAATGGTTGCACTTCGTCTCTTCTCAAGGATCAATGGTTGAGAAACTTGGGCAACATCATCTTCATTCTTGAGCACATCTTCATCTTGAGCTTGGTTGTCATTGAATGCTTGATTCTCACATTGAACTGCGTTCTTGATAGCCTCATCTACACTATTAACATGAGACATAGAGAGTAATTGATCCTTTATTTCATCTCTCATCCACTTTGAAATTGCTTAGCTAGATAGTCTTCTTGATATGTGGATCCTTGAAATAAATTTGTGAAGTCTTATGTAGATTCTAAAATTCAGCGATCACCTTGTTGTAGCCTCATTTCCAAATCTTGGAGATTTTGATATACATGATTCAAAGTAAATTCAATTTTCTATGTATGGATATAGAGCCCATCATTCTTGACACAGTCTTGATGTGGATAGTCTTGCCAAAATGTCAGAGGAGCACTAGATTGTGCTTTCTGACTACACTTGACAAGATTTTGGAAATAAACTTCTGATAACAAGAACACCCACGTAGGGAAAATAATACAAGAACATGTGATTGATACAAGATGTCCCACAAGCCGGGACTCATAGGTATGCATAACTCGACTATAAATGATACATGAGATCCCACAACCCGAGATCCTAAGTATGCAACCAGATATCAGGATTACAAGCATTCCCTTCAGGGAGATGAACCAGATACAAGAAATAACTCGACAAGATCTCATACTATGAGATTACAAGAGGACAAGACAGGATGTCCAAGAACTAGACTAGACAAGACTGAAACAAGGAACAAGACAAGAACTTTAGAGTACTTACTTTGTGATAATGACTCCTTGAGCTCCGAAGGCTCGTATTGGCAAGACTAAGAATGAATGTGGCCAACCCCTCTTTATATAGGTCTCCCAAGGGTAGTTCAAGGGTGGTTATGAGTTGATGATGTCATTCATGATGTTGTCTACTAGAAATAAGACCTCCAAGTGTTAGAATTCAACAAATAGATAGTCAATCATGGGGTCTTGGCACATTCCAAATGTAATGGAAACATTAATTTCTCAAAAATTGTGAATCAATCATGAGATATAGAAAGTGAAGTTGAATCTAGTGTTCACAATGGTTTCCTTTGTGTCCATGACAGGAGATAGATGAGATTAATCAAAATTAGAAAAAATAAGTTTGGTAGGAATTGGAAGGAAAGAGATAAGGGAACATTGCAAATTGATTCATAATAGATGTTCATACAATTTTAATCAAAATAATGGAAAAATACATGTTATCAATTCATCATAGATCATAATGTTGTCTCATAATAATCTACGAAATCCTCCTCCAAGCATGTACATAGAGCCTCCTCCAAGCATGTATGTAGAGCCTCGTCCAAGCATGTGTGTAGAGCCTCCTCCAAGCATGAAAGAAGAATCACCTCCAAGATGTACACCAAAACTCCTCTAGGAGTGTGAGAACTTCACCTCCAAGATGGCCTCCAATATCTTCAATGCTAGAGCTCCTTGAGACGATCTTGAGAAGATAAGATGATGAAACAATGAGCCAAGTTGTATGTTATATAGCTTTGAAGATCCTCAAAAAGCAACCTCGAAAATCACTTCGAGAAAGCTAAACCTGATCGCATCACACAAAGAACTATGTTTGTATGAAATTAGATTCAGGGAACAAAAATGCAGCCACCGGATTGATTGAAAAAAGCTTTATCAAAAATCACTTTGTTTGTCATAACTATTGCTATGATTCGAGGGAATTGAACCATTTTTCCATCTATGAGAGACACTTCAGCTAACCAAGGTGCCCACATGAGTTTGTGTAAAATTTGTACTAAAAGGTTTATATTATGGTGCACTTATCCGAAGATTTGTTGCCCATTTTGGAACCAAATGGTACCAGTGTTATATATTCTTGGAAAGCTCTCGACGCCTTTCCAATGGTGTAACAATATTTTTTTTCATTATTGACAAAATTTTGACCAGCAATGATCTTTATCTTTTGAGTTGGAATTTTTTCTTAGAAGCTCGGAGATGGATGGTTCAATCTCTAGATACGTAGAGATATAAATCTCTACAACAACGCCTTATTAACTTCCTTAAAATAGTTATAAACTAAAAAATAGGTTGTCAAGTTGAATTTCTTGGGAATTTTAAAAGCTTATGAACTAAATATATTACAATATAGGTGTCCAACCTAGTTGTAGTCTAACAATGGCATGCATGGTGGACTTGAACCCACTATAGTAATAACACAATTACAAGCCATCTTCATCATTATCAGAAAGTGGTTTTTGGATATGATCAAAAGCATACAAAAGTTCATCAAATTTTTTTGTGAATTGGACACTCGCACACTAAAAAGGTTACTCTATATAGTCTTCAAAATTGAATTGGGCTTTCCAAGCTTCTTTTGTACTGTTTGCTACCAAAAATAATGAAGAAATCTATTCTAGAAAATTATTAGTTGTTATAGCATTTTTTTCATTCGGCATTTGTAATGCTTGAAGTTTAGTATGTTTCTCTACTACGCCTGCATCCTTGGCTTCTAATAGCTTTTTTAGTTCTATCTAGCCTTTTTTTTAGTTCCATGATTTTTTCTTCCTTCTGTGCCAAAATAAGTGCATTGTTCATAATGGCCTACTTGGCATCATAGACCTGAAGCTTTATTTCTCTAATACTGTTTAGCTTAGCTAGGGCCATCTGCAAATTATCTATCAAAGATACAATTTGTGGTGACAAAATATCTATGTTAACAATTGAGCTACCTTATTTAGTAGTGAATCTTTACTTGTATGTACTTTCTACAACTCGTCATGTACAGTGTGGAGTTGTGCTCTTAACTCTTGTTGGTATTTTTAAGCTTGTTCTAATTGATCTTCCATGTTGGTAATTGTGCTTTCCATTTCATGTACTTGTTCTTTAGAGAGTTTAGCTCTACTCGCCAAACTATCTTGTACTTCTGCCTTCTACTCTCTTAGTGCAATGATTTTTTCTTTTAACTTCCTCATCTCTACTACGTTAGTTTTGATTACCACTTCTTCGTTTTCCATCTATACTAAACAAAGAGCTAGCAACCTTGCTGCATCCACCATGGTTTGCAAGTTGATGGTATAATCTTTCAAATACCATGGATATATGCATGAAGCACAATTTAAAAATGGCAATTGAACTCAACTGAAGTTTGTACCCTATAGATCTTCAAATTAATCATTGAAAGTAGGAAACCGAAATCCCTTCCTTGATTTTTTTGTATGAGAAAGTCTTTCCAATTCAATCTATTTTGTAGTTTTCTACAAAGTTGAGGGTTGCTCTTGATTTTTCAAGAAGCTTCTGGCTACTTTTAGAATTGAATTTCAACTTCTACATGTCATCATGCTACTTCCTATTCTAGTGCAACTCATTGTTGTTCAACTGCTTCTACCACTGCCACTTCTTCTTGCTGTCAATGAGCTTCTTCTTCTTCTTGGAACATCAAAGAAGACACCTACTTGTGCATTCTTCTAAGTGGTTCTTCCTTTGACTGACTCCCTTGTCAATGTGCACCCTTGCTAGATTTTGAGCTTGACTCGCCTCCATCTCCTCTATAAGGTGAATACAAATATGCACAACTACAAGATTCTTACCCCTATAAGTCTGGTTTATGATCGGCTACATTATTCACAAAGTAAGCATTATGGAGTGTTGTAGACTTAGTACTCCTCAATGGTTAATGCTTCATTAGTGGAAGGATGATTTAGATGGGCAAAAAACATCTTCCCGCATATGACAAAGGAAATTTGTCATCTCTATCGAGTATTAAAAAAAAAACTTAACAACTCGATACTAAGTTGGGCATCATTTTCTCAGCTGCTATGTAAGCAGGATCAACACAAAGCCAAATCTGAGAACCCATATGAATTTCCAACACTACAGATTGGTCACTGCTTAGTTCCAACTAAGCACTGACTGCTGAATGAATGCATTATTGGATGATCATGCCAATAAGCCCAATTTATCTATACATATTCAAAGAGTCTATGATGTAGAAACCAATATATATGTGTTTGAGGTGATATTGATGGAATCTGAAGACAGCTCATCTCAATGAGTTTTAGAACGTTGGGCAAAATGGTACCCATCATCTTGAATACTCTTTGATAAAATATAACACACAAGATGTATTCGAGCAAAAGGGGGGCAATAGCACTAAAACTAGTAAAATGAGTATCCTTCACTTCCATACATTTAAATAACAAGTATTGGATTTACTATGTAAGTTGATTATGCATGTCCTTGAATGGCATAAAATCCTTCTAATGAAGAAAAATCTACCATAACTAATCTCTAACCGCTATTTATCATACATCAACTAACCATCCACATGAGGGCAAATCTTTTCCGATTTCATGACCTTATTATTCGCACTATCTTATTAAGAAACTAAGAAAAACAAATTAAATAAAAAAATATGTACATGATAATACACACAAGCCCAGTGATCTACATGCGATAGGGCCAGAATTTGGATCCATTTATCATTGTTCATTAAACTTCTCCACCTAGTGTGGCTAAGCAAAAAGTAGTTTGGACATACTTCAGTATGTCTCCAAAATGGGCCAATCCCCAAAGTTTAAATTTTCTTGCTTGCCTTTTCATTTTTGAATTGAATAATAATACCAAATGACCAATCTAGAATACACGTGTCCGTAAATGTTGATCATGCTAGTGTCATTGTCATTGTTAAACTTCTTGCATGAGGAGAAACTATGATATCAATTTTTTTCTAGTTGTTGTAACATATCAATTTGAAATGCAAATGACTCTTTGAGTAATAAATCATTTTGGAAAATAATCCTTAAAGTAGGCATTGTAAATTCCATAGATGCAACAGCATCCATACCCTATGCTAACTTGAAAGGTGTAAATCTTGTTGAAACTTTATAAGAGGTGTGATAAGCCTATAAAATTGAAGGTAGGTATTGTTCCCATTTGGTAGGGTAATCAAGAAGTAATTTCTATAACAACATAAGTAGCACTTTATTTGTACTTTTGACGAGTCCATTTTCCCTAGGATAATATGGAGAATTGAACTTATGTTTGATACAATAATAATATGTAATTTCCTTAATTAAGTGGTTTAAAAAGTGAGATCTACGGTCCAAAAATAATTCTAGAAGAATTCTAAAGATTGGAAATAATTTAGTAATTAATATTGTCACTACACTTCCTACATAGCATACTGCAAACTCCAAGCTTTAACCCATCAACTACAATAATCTGTACAAGTAAGAATGAAAGTTTTACCAAAAGTTGCCCGAGGTTGAATAGGTCCAAGAAAATCAAAAACCCCATTTCTCAAATGGTTCCAATGAAAGTACATGTTGTAATGGAACATGATGAATATCTAAGGGACTCTCTTATCCGTTGATAAGGATCACATTTTTGCATATAATTATGAACATATTTGTGGATTGTCGACCACCATAATCCACTTTGAAGAGGTTCCTTTACTAGTAACTCTGTACCACAGTGTTTGCCACTCATTCCAAAATGTGCTCTTGAAATTACAATAGTTACTTGATGAGGAGGTACACATTGGAGCCATATACATATAATATCCTTATATTAAAGTTCCTCTAAAATTATAAAAAAACATTAACACTGTAATGGTAACATTTTTTGAGTGGTAGACCATAAATGTGAGGAATTTTGACTGCAAGAAAAGATAGCATTTCATCATACCAAGTTCGATTTCCTAATTAAGGTTTAGTGCTATTTGCTACAAGAAATTATTCAGCATCTAAAAAAGAATAATCAATTGTTTCTAGAGGGTCTCCACTATTCAATGAAGAGAAAAAATCTGCTACTATATGCAAGGAGGCAAGCCTGTGTACCACATCATAATCAAATTCTTAAAAAAGAAGTACCCACCATGCGAGTATTTCAATTAGATTTTGCTGCTTTTCTAGATATAGCAAAGCATAATGATCTACATGAAAAGTAAATTTTCATCCCAATAATTAATGAAAAAAATCTTTTGATGGAGTAAATTAGTCCCAAGCATTCACTATTATCGAATAGTTGTTTTCCACTGTAGTCAGTCATAGAGTGGCATAGTAAACATGTCGATACCATGAATAATGAGCCTCCTACATCAAAACACTACCAATAGCTATATCCGAGGCATCCACAAAAACATGGAATGGCTAGTGAAGTATTTCGATGGTCATGCACCATAGTGTGCTCTCCTTCTTGCGATCCCCACGACAAAATCCTCGTAGTAGAAAATTGAGCTCTTAAGGCCTCACATGGTACTCTGCATAGAGACTACATAATACACAAAAAAAAAAACAGTACACAAGGAGCATGAAGATAGACTTCTTAGGTCTTACAAATGTGGTCAAACTTGTAGTCTGTGACTGACCAGGCCACTATATGTTTTATTAATGAACATAAAGAAAGAAGTGTCAAGTGGCCATTTGGCCTTTCACATGGACACTAACAATAACAATCTCCCACTAAAGGCCAATATGGCCAAAGGAGAAAAATAAAGAATGATAAAGAATACGTGAGTGTAAGAATACAAACTATACTCCCACCTGATCGGCATGTTACACAGTATAGAAGTGATCGTGTAAGATCATGAATCAAGTCACCCCCAACAAGTGACAACAATGTCGAAAGCTATCATGTAGTAGAGATTTAGTTAGAGCATCTGCAACATTATCTCGAGTGTGAACCTTCTCAAGAATAATGTGCTCAGTGGCTAAACAATCTCGAATAAAGTGATACATCACCTCAATGTGCTTGGTCTTTGCATGATAGACCGGATTCTTAGCTAAAGCAATGGCACTCTGACTATCACTAAGCAAACGAGGTACATGCTGAGGTAAACCCATATCACAAGCAAGACGAGAAAGCCACAATGCTTCCTTATATGCCTCACTTGCTACAACATACTCTGCTTCTGTGGTGGAAATAGTTGTACATTCTTGAAGATGAGATCTCCAAGAGAGAGCACCTCTAGCAACATGAAAAATGTACCCGGATGTAGACTTACGATTGTCTACACAACCAGCATAGTCAGAATTTGTGTAACCAATAATGGATGCTTTCCCTCTACCTAAGCATAGACACTTGTCCTTAGTGCCACTCATATATCTTAAAATCATCTTGACCGCTTCCCAATGTTTCTTGCCAATATAAGACATATATCTACCAACAACTCCCACTGCAAATGCAATGTTTGGTCTTGTAGCTACCATAGCATTCATGAGACTACCAACAGTAGACTGATAGGGAATTTTGGTCATGAATTCCTTTCCCTCATCTGATTTGGGTTAATCATCCTTGCTCAATTTCACATATGTGGGTAAAGGTGTACTCAATGCCTTTCCACCCTGCATATTGAACCTGTGAAGTACTTTGGATATGTACTCACTTTGATACAAGTATATGCATCTTTTTCTCCTATCATCATTGCTTCGAGAATATCCTTGAGACTTCATAAAAGCATCAAACTTTTGGTACCATTGTTTAGGGGACTGTTTAAGTCCATACAAGCTCCTCTTAAGCTTACAAACTACACTTTCCTTGCTAGGAACTACATAACCCTCTGGTTGTTCCATATAGATCTCATTTGTAAGATCTCCATGTTGGTGCAGGGCAATCAACAATTGATGTTTTGATGAAGAATTGAAGCCAAGGACGGAAGAAAAGATCAAGTTATGAAGCATGAAGGAAGTCCATATCCAGAAGATGAAGATATGTACACATATGTACATTAATTCAGAAATAGTTTACTTATACTTTTGTATAGTCATGAGCATGTAAATATTTGCCTATATATACAAGGAAAAATGTCGGGGCAAATATGAGAGAGTGTAGAATACAAGAATTCAGAAGAATTAGAAGTGATTAGACACTTGAGAAGTGTGAAGATTAGCTCTCTCATCCAGATGTAAAAGTTCTCTAGAAATGAAGAAATGTTGCGCCCGATCTTTCTGAGTATCCTCCTTTTGTGCTGAATCTTTTGTGAAATGCTTTTGTACAAGTCTAAGTCTATAGTTGATTGACCTTTGTACACATTTTCAGCTTCTAATTGTGATCATGCTGAGAGAATATTTGAGTGTAGGAACATTTACATGTGTAAATGGAAAGAAGAGAAGTTGTAGGAGGTGCAAAATTCGATGCTAATGTTTTGGTCAATTCTCCTTCCACAGTGTAACGTTTTGAGCCAGCAAGTACTCAATCTTTAAGTTGCAAGGTAAGCTACCTTTGGCTAAAACCATTTGCATAAACGTGCTCTAGATTGAGAGAACCAAATGTTAGAAGTTATAAGTGTCTGAATCAACTTCTCAGAAGAACAGTTCTAGACATAGGTGACTTGTTAAGTTCATTTCTCAAGATCTACTAAATCTTTTGGAATGATTTAACTTGGAGGAGGTGTGCAAACTATAGGCGACACCTTGTGCAAAGTTTTATAAAAAACTTTACACATTTGATAAGTCAAAGAGAGAATTATGTGCAACAGACTTTCTGTAAAATCATCTTCTTCACAGATTATCCAAAATCTTTATAATTGGTCATAAATCCTCCAAATTGGTGAAGGTTTTGAGTTACTCTTGATATAGAGGTGCTCTAACTTCAAGAGTAGCTTGTTCTTTTGGAGATTAACACTCTCCATCAGTGGTATCAGAGCAGGAAGCATCAAAATTGAAGAAAGGAGGACCCCGACTGCTGCAGTCATAAAGAATTCAACATCTGAAGAATGAAAAGGTGAAAGCTTGAGAGCAAAGCTTGAGAAGGAGGTCACACGACATCAAAGAAGTCAAAAGGAACTTTGTTCCAAGTAAAATTACATCTATTACTCATAAATCTTGAAGAATTTAATACACATGTGAAGAAAGGATGTGAGATTCTCTTCACATAGAGAAGTTGGATAGAGAGAACTATCCAGCATGGTCAATGAGGATGGAAGCTCATCTTATGAGCAAAGACTTGATAGGTTATATTACAGGTGAAGAAGAAAAGCCTCAGTTCAGAGATCCTAGTGTTCCAACTAGGGAGGAATTGTCAAATTTGAAGATTTGGATGAAGAGAGATGCTCAAGCAAGGAGCATAATCTATATGGCAGCTAATGAATACTTGCTACCTCACATTAGAGGTCTTGAAAGTGCAAGTGATATATGGAATGCTTTGGAGGAACATTCCCAAAACACCACAAAGTCAAGGAAGGCATCCTTGTGGGTAGAGTTTACCACATTCAAGAAGAAGGTTTCTCAATCCATCACAGATTATGTAACAAGAATGAAGGACATTGCAGATGCATTAGGAGCAGTTGATGAAGATATTGAGGAGGATAAATTGGTAAGGCAAATCCTCATAGGTTTGAGAGGTGATGACAAATGGAAGCCATTATTTTGTCTACTGAATTATCACTTGATCATTTTACTCTTGACTTAAATCAGTTGCTAGGACATATGTTAACCTTTGAGCAGGATGTCAAAGGTGAAAGTGGTAAAAGTGCAGGTCAAGCAATGTATTCAAAGGATAAGAAGAAGAATTTCAAAGGGAAGCAACAAGCAAATGAAGATGAAGGTACAACTAGCCAAGTCAACTTCCTAAGAGGAAGAGAAGGTGAAAAAGGTAGAGGAAGAGGCAGGAGTAATAAAGATGGAGTCAAGGCTTGTTGGATTTGTAGTAAGACAAATCACTTAGCTAATGATTGTTGGCATAATACTCAGAATAATGGTGGATATAATCAGAATTTTAATTCAAGAGGAAGAGGTGGCAGAAATCAAAGAGGTAATTTGAGAGGTAGAGGTAGTAGAGGTTACTTTGGAAGAAATGTAGGTAGAGTATTTCAAAGTCAACAATACAACAATACCTACTACAATTTTGCTTCAGATCAGAAGGAGGATGCAACATTGATAATGAATGCAACTTGTGAAAGGCAAAGTGAAGATCAAAGAGTCTTCTACATTGACTCACGGTGTAGCAATCACTTGAGTGGCAACATAGCTTTGATGACTAATTTGGAGAATAAGGTAACTAATCATGTAGTTCGCATAGGTGATAATACAAAGCACAATGTGAAGTCAATTGGATCAGTGAAGGCCAAGGATGGAAGTACTCTCTTGAGTAAGGTTTTGTATGTTCCTACAATTCCTAAGAATTTGATAAGTGTAGGACAAATTGTTGAAAAAGGTTATGAAGTTAGGCTCACTAATGAAGGAGTGTTTGTGGAAGACCCTAGCAATGGGTATAAACAAATTGTTTCAGGAAAGAAAGAAGGAAGATTGTCCACATTGAAGATCCAAGGTAATGTTGGTCATGCTTTGTTCACTTATGGAGGACATAAGATCTCTGAGTTAGATCTTTGGCACAAAAGGCTTGGACATTTCAATGAAAGAGGTATGAAAGATATGGTTAATAATGGTTCAGTGTTTGGATTGCCTAATATTGCAGGTCAACATATGACATACAGATGTGAGGCATGTCAATTAGGTAAGGCTCATAAGCAATCTTATTCCAAGCATGGTTTTATGTATTGAGAGAAGCTTGAATTGGTACACACACATGTGTGGGGACCATCAAAAGAATTTAGTATCAATGGTTCAAGGTATTATGTGATTTATGTTGATGATGCTACCAGATGGATCACTATCTATGTGATCAAAGATAAGTCAGAAGTGTTCAATACATTCGTGGGCTGAGACTGTGAATAGAGCTACTTATTTGGTTAATAAGTTACCATGTAAAGCTTTGTAGGGTATGACACCATATGAGGCATGGTGGGGTAAGAGACCTACTCTAGATCATTGCAAAGTATTTGGTTGTTTGGCATATGCATATGTGCCATCACAATTAAGGCACAAATTGGAACCTAAGGCTGAAAAATATGTATTCATTGGATATGATGATAAGCATATGGGATATAGGTTGTGGAGTCCATCCACAAAACAATTCCTAGTGTCAAAGGATGTTACATTTGATGATCAAGGTACTTGGTATGCAGGTACAATCAATATTTATACAGGTGATGAAGAAGTTGTGAATCAAAAGAAAGGTAAATCAAAGGTTCAGATATTTGATGAAGAGGAGAACAATGAAGTACAGGTTGAAGTTGAAGAAGTGCCAAGATTTGATCCAGAATGTGATGAACCAGAAACCTCAAGGAGTGGAGAACTCAGAAGGTCAACAAGACACAAATGGCAACCTACAAGGTATAGCTATGACATTTCTTTTTTGGCTACCAAAGATTATGCTTATATGATAAAGGCAGATAAAGACCCTTCTACATATGAAGAGGCAAAAGGTAAGGAAAATTGGGAAAAAGCTATGCAGGAAGAGTATGATGCATTGATGGAGAATGACACATGGGATTTGGTTCCTAAACCAAATAATTAGAAGATCATTGGATGTAAATGGGTCTACAAGACAAAGAGGTATGCAGATGGAAGTGTGTCTAGGTATAAAGCTAGACTTGTTGTGAAAGGGTTTGCTCAGACATATGGTATAGATTATGATGAGACCTATAGTCCTGTCGCAAGGATGACAACCATCAGGACACTCATAGCTATTGCTGCATGTAAAGGTTGGAAATTATGTCAATTAGATGTGAAGAATGCTTTTTTAAATGGTTATATTTCAGATGATGTTTTCATGGAGCAACCCCAAGGATTCAGAGATGAAAGGTATCCAGATCATGTATGTAAGCTCAAGAGAGCTTTGTATGGCTTGAAGCAGGCCGCAAGGGCATGGAATTATAGACTTGTGAAGTTCTTAAAAGAACTTGGGTTCCAAGTATCTAAAGTAGATAGTAGCTTGCTTGTCAAAGCAAGTGAAGATGGGTTCATTTACATGTGCATATATGTTGATGGTATAATTCTTACAGGTACAGATGAGAAAGGCATTCAAAGTCTAAAGAAGCAAATGGAGAAAGAGTTCAAAATCAGTGACTTGGGAGACTTGTTATATTTCTTGGGCATGGAGATCTCATACACTCAACATGGAGTGTATGTAACTCAAGAAAGGTATTTGAGAAACTTTTTGATCAAGTTTAAGATGAATGATTGCAAGGTAGCACCTACTCCAATGGAGGTGAATCATAAATTGAGCAGATATGGTGGAGAAGAGTTCAAGGACATGAAGGTATATCAAAGTTTGGTTGGTAGTATGATCTATGCTACTTTAACTAGGCCTGACTTGTCATATGCAGTGGGAGTATTATCTCAATTCATGCATTGCCCTAGGAAAGAACATTGGATAATGGGACAAAGAGTGTTGAGGTACATTAAGGGTACACTCAAAGAAGGTTTGTATTATGGTTTTACATTAGATACAAACATCAAGATCTATAGTGATATAGATTGGGCAGGTAATCTTGATGATAGGAGATCAACATATGGATACTTGTGTTATGTGGGAGATAAGTTAATTTCTTGGTGTTCAAAGAAGCAACACACAGTTGCTTTATCATCTACAGAGGCTGAGTACAAAGATATGGTGGAAGCTGCAAAGGAAGTGATATGGCTAAAGACTCTTATGAAGAGTTTTGACATCATACAGAGTACACCCACTATTCACATTGAGATTCAGTATCACTTTCTAAGAGAGAAGGTGATGGATAAAGAGATTGAATTCATACATAGTTCAACAAAAGATCAGATAGCTGATATGCTAACCAAAAGCTTGGATGGACCAAAGCTACAGAGGTTCAAAGACATGGCATGTATAAAGAAGTTAGAGAAAACCTCAATTGATGATTGAGGGGGAGATGTTGGTGCAGGGCAATCAACAATTGATGTTTTGATGAAGAATTGAAGCCAAGGACTAAAGAAAAGATCAAGTTATGAAGCATGAAGGAAGTGCATATCCAGAAGATGAAGATGTGTACACAAATGTACATTAATTCAAAAATAGTTTACTTATACTTTTGTATAGTCATGAGCTTGTAAATATTTGCCTATATATACAACAAAAAATGTCGGGGCAAATATGAGAGAGTGTAGAATACAAGAATTCAAAAGAATTAGAAGTGATTAGACACTTGAGAAGTGTGAAGATTTTCATCGAGATGTAAAAGTTCTCTAGAAATGAAGAAATGTTGCGCCCGATCTTTCTGAGTATTCTCCTTCTATGTTGAATATTTTGTGAAATGCTTTTGTACAAGTCTAAGTCTATAGTTGATTGATCTCTGTACAAATTTTCAACTTCTAATTGTGAGCAAGCTGAGAGAATTGAGTGTAGGAACATTTACATGTATAAATGGAAAGAAGAGAAGTTGCAGGAGGCGCAAAATTCGATGCTAATGTTTTGGTCAGTTCTCCTTCCACAGTGTAAAGTTTTGAGCAAGCAAGTACTCAATCTTTCAGTGGGAAGGTAAACTACCTTTGGCTAAAAGAATTTGCATAAACGGGTTCTAGATTGAGAGAACCAAATATTAGAAGTTATAGGTGTCTAAATCGACTTCTTAGAAGAACAGTTTTAGACATAGGTGACTTGTTAAGTTCATTTCTCAAGATCTACTGAATCTTTTGGAATGATTTAACTTGGAAGAGGTGCGCAAAGTACAGGCGACACATTGTGCAAAATTTTATAAAAAACTTTACACATTTGATAAGTCAAAGAGAGAATTATGTGCAGCAGACTTTCTATAAAATCATCTTCTTCACAGTTTATCCAAAATCTTTATAATTGGTCATAAATCCTCCAAATTGGTGAAGGTTTTGAGTTACTCTTGATATAGAGCTGCTCTAACTTCAAGAGTAGCTTGTTCTTTTGGAGATTAACACTCTCCATCACTCCATGCAAGAAAACAATTTTCACATCCATTTGGACTAGCTCTAAGTCCTCCATTGCAACGAATCCAAGCAACATGCGCAGGGTAGTCATCTTGACCATTGGAGAGAAGATTTCCTCGAAATCAACACCATGTTGTTGTTTAAAACTCTTTGCAACAAGCCATGCTTTATACTTTGGAGAAGCACTATCTGATGTGAATTTCAGCTTATATACCCATTTACATGGTAAAGATTTCCTACCATTTGGTAGAGGTACTGATTCCCGAGTACCATTCTTGTTAATAGAATCCAACTCACTCTTCATGGCATGCTCCCACTTGACATGATCCTCTGTCTGCATAGCCTCTTTGTAGCAAGCAGGCTCATCGGTATTTGTTAGCATAACAAAATCTAAACATGGAAAATATATATCAGGTGGATGTGAGACACGTGCAGAACTTCTCAATTTATACCTCTAGTCTCACTCTTTTCTCTCTCTCTCTCTCATATACATACATAAATGCATAAGCACACATACTCATATCCGCATACATATACATAAAAGCACTGCATACCGTGCATTATCACGACGATGAGCCATAAGTGTCCGCATCTCTTTTAGACACCACTTAAGCGACCATCTTGTCCCAAACTCTGTCTCAAGTGAACTAAGTATGTATTTTTTATCCCTCTCATCATGCTCACTACAAAAATAAAAAAAATAATGTAAATAAAACATAAGATATTTATTTCAATTTATATGTAAAGTTTTTACTTACTTCCACGATAAGTG
Source organism: Ceratopteris richardii (assembly GCA_020310875.1). Lineage (NCBI taxonomy): Eukaryota > Viridiplantae > Streptophyta > Polypodiopsida > Polypodiales > Pteridaceae > Ceratopteris > Ceratopteris richardii. Next base: position 71,214,147 of record CM035424.1, read on the forward strand.
GACAAAGCGCAGGTAAGAGTCGCATAGTGCCCGCATTCTTCTCTTGAACTCCAATCCATTCCCTATGTACACAATGTTCCCCTCTGGCTCTATATCGGACTCTAGTCCAAAGGTGCCTATGCATGTCCTCATAGGCAACTCTGCTCTGTTATCACGATTTGGAGGTGTTATAGGTGTCCCAAAAATAGATAGATAAAAATAAATAAAAATATGTGTTATAATATCATTAAAAAAGTTTATGAAAAAAAAAACATACCTATGAGCAGATAGCTCTCTTCTTGCATGTGGAGCCGCAAAAGAGCCCTCCTCTGATCGCTGGGTAAGCATCTGGATCGTATAGTCTAGCTCCTCATCAGACATCTCTGCGTAATCACGCATGATGGCCCCTAGAGTATCAGACGGAACTCTTGCTCTCATAAGAATTTTTATGAGAGTGAGTTTCCCCTTTCTCTCTCTACTAGGATCCATAATACCTAACATATAAAACAAAATGGTTGGAAATCAATATATATATGTGTACATATGTATGTGGGTATGCATTAAGTATGTGTATGTATGCATGTGTGTGTGTATGTATGTGCGTGTATGTGAGTGTATGTGTGTATGCATGTGTATGTGTGTGTATGCATCATTATGTGTGTATGTGTCTATGTGTGTATGTGTGTGTGTATGTGTGTGTGTCTATGTGTATGTGTGTGCATCTATGAGTGTGTATGTGTTTATGTGTGTGTATGTGTCTATGTGTGTGTATGTATCTATGTGTGTATGTGTATGCATGTATGTATGCATGTGTATGTGTCTATGTGTGTATGTGTATGCATGTATGTATGCATATGTGTGTATGTATCTGCATGCATTATGTATGCATATGTGTGTGTATGCATTATGTATGTGTATGTAAGCATGTGCATTATGTATGCATGTAAGTATGTATGTATGCATATGCATATGCATTATGTATGCATATGTATGCATGTATGTGCATGTGTGTGTATGTCTCTCTATGTGTGTGTGTATGCATATATGTGTGTGTATGTGTGTATGTGTGTGTATATGTGTCTGTATGTGTGTATGCATGTGTATGTGTGTGTATGCATCATTATGTGTGTATGTGTCTATGTGTGTATGTGTGTGTATATGTGTGTGTATGTGTGTGTGTGTCTATGTGTATGTGTGTGTATCTATGAGTGTGTATGTGTTTATGTGTGTGTATGTGTCTATGTGTGTATGTGTCTATGTGCGTGTATGTATCTATGCATGTGCATTATGTATGCATGTAAGTATGTATGTATGCATATGCATATACATTATGTATGCATATGTATGCATGTATGTGTATATGTGTGTATGTCTCTCTATGTGTGTGTGTGTATGCATATGTGTGTGTATGTGTGTATGTGTGTATGTGTGTGTATATGTGTCTGTATGTGTGTATGCATGTGTATGTGTGTGTATGCATCATTATGCGTGTATGTGTCTATGTGTGTATATGTGTGTGCATGTGTGTGTGTGTCTATGTGTATGTGTGTGTATCTATGAGTGTGTATGTGTTTATATGTGTGTATGTGTCTATGTGTGTGTATGTGTCTATGTGTGTATGTGTATGCATGTATGTATGCATATGTATGTGTATGCATGTGTATGTGTGTGTATGCATCATTATGTGTGTATGTGTCTATGTGTTTGTGTATATGTGTGTGTGTATGAGTGTGTGTCTATGTGTATGTGTTGCTACACATCTATGAGTGTGTATGTGTTTATGTGTGTGTATGTGTCTATGTGTGTGTATGTGTGTATGTGTATGTGTATGCATGTATGTATGCATAGGTGTGTCTATGTGTGTGTATGCATTATGTATGCATATGTGTGTGTATGCATTATGTATGTGTATGTATGCATGTAAGTATGTATGTATGCATATGCATAAGCATTATGTATGCATATGTATGCATGTATATGTATGTGTGTATATGTCTCTCTATGTGTGTGTATATGCATATATTGTGAAGAGAGATGGTGGATGCAATCCAAAGATGAGTAGGTGCCGCTACAACCAACTTCACACCAGCCAACTGAGACTTCAGAGTTGATTAGTAGACCCTTTGAGCTTCCTAAATCCACCAAAATATCAGCCAAGTACTTTGGAACATGTATCCCAAAAGTTTAAGTCAAGACCGACAAGTTGCGAAATGACTAGCTCCCAAAATTTGCTATTTTTGGACATACACCTGCTGGAAAAAATGAACAGTGCTCTCAACCTGGAAGGAATTAGAAAAATTCCTTTTGGGCATAGCAAATAGACTTAGCAAGCTTCCTATTCCAAGTTAAAACACTTCAAATGATGGACTGATCACTGAGAACAAGTTTCATCAAGTTCTGGAACATTCCCACAATTCTCGGGGCTCTGCAGAGATAGACCAGTAAGCAGTAAAATGCAGATATCTCCAAAAGTATAAATCCAATGACCTTGCAAATGTATAGGTAGAAACTAGACAGTGCGAGCTATCCAACGCACTTTAAAACACTGAAAAAGGTTCAGTAAAACTCGAGATATGACCTTCTGAAGTTACTGCTCTGAGTGAGTATAGCAGAGAACAAAACAGAGAGGTAGATGATAATAAATGTATAGATTCACATATGATTACAACCACATTGGCAATGAATCTTTGCACAATGGGAGTAGAATGATAGAGCTATGGAGTAAGCTCTTCAATCTCTACAAAATGACATGAAGTGGTCACGTACAAGGCTTGCTAATCGCCTCTTCCTTCTTGCTCCTTTTATAGCTATTCTTGGAGGGAGTTTTGAATTCGAATTCGAATGGCTCCACCTAAAAGTGATCCCCAAAGTTAGGAGAGATTCCCTCAGCTCAAAAATTCGTGATTTTGGTAGTTGGAGCCACGAATTTGCTTTTACATCATGGATGAGGTAAGCCATCCTTTTCCTTTTTTCTTTTTCCATTTACAAGAGATAAAATGTACTCTTTTACAAGAGGTGTTCACATGACTACTCATGTGACTTACAAATGAGAATAATATCAAGCATATCAAGCATGTAGGCTTGGGCAAAATGCACCAACAGCTCCCCCTCAAGCCTAACATGCTTGGCCTCCAAATAAGTCTTCAATTGTCCTTGATTTCCTGCAAGCCAATCATCAACTTGAATCTACTTAACTTCGTACCATCAAGAGCTTTCGTCAACATGTCTGCACATTGCATATCTGTAGAGACATAGGATAGTTGAATATCCTTGCTCAATAGCTTCTCCCTTACATAATGGTAGTGGACTTCAATATGCTTGGTTCTAGCATGGTATACCGGATTAGCTGCTAGATGTAGTGAGCTTGTGTTGTCACCAAAAATGTGAGGTGTTGAAGAATGAAGTCCAAGATCTGTGTACAAAGATTTTAACCACATGATTTCTTGAGTTGCATTAGCCAAACCTCTATATTCAGCTTCAGTAGAAGATAATGCCACGGTTGGTTGCTTCTTCGATGACCAAGAAATGATTTTTGAACCTGCAAATGATATATACCCTGATGTGCTTCTTCTATCATCTTTAGATCCGGCCCAATCTGCATCTGAGTAGACCTTTAGCTCAATATCTGAAGTATATGAATAAAACAAACCTTCATTCATGGTCCCCTTTAGGTACTTGAGGACTCCCTTGGCCGCTTCCATATGTGGTCTTCTCGGCTTATGCATAAACTGACTCAATATGCTAACACTATAGCATATATCCACCCTTGTGAGTGTTGCATAGTTCAAACTTCCAACCAAGCTTTGATAGCTTGTGATGTCTTCAATTGGCTCTCCTTCATAAGCACTAAGCTTATGATTTTGCTCCATAGGTGTACCTGCACACTTTGTATTTTCCATCTTGAACTTGACGAGCATGTCATGGACATACTTCCTTTGTGTGATGTATATACCTGAATCTGTGTAGATCAACTCCAATCCAAGAAAATAAGTGAGTGGTCCGAGGTCACTTATTTTGAACTCCTCCTTCATTTGACTTTTTACCTGTTTGATTCCTTCAAGATCATTGCCTGTGATAATAATATCATCAACATACACACATAAATAGATCACTTCAGATCCATTCCTCTTTATGAACAAAGAGGTATCCGCCTTGCTAGCTTTGAATCCTTGGTCCTGCAAATAAGTAACCAATCTGAAATTCCAAGCTCTTGGAGCTTGCTTCAATCCATACAAAGCTTTCTTTAGTTTGCATACATAGTTAGGATGATGTGCATCCTCATATCCAGGAGGTTGTGCCATATACACTTCCTCAGAAATCCATCCATTCAAGAAAGCATTCTTTACATCAAGTTGATAAAGATTCCAATTTCTAGATGCAGCAAGACTTATGAGAACCCTAATTGTAGGCATTTTTGCAACAGGAGAGAAAGTCTCCTCATAATCAATACCATGGGTTTGAGCAAACCCTTTAGCAACTAACCTTGCTTTGTGTCTATTTATACTTCCATCTGGATTCTTCTTGATTTTGTATATCCATCGAGATCCGATTATCTTCATAGATGGCTTGTTAGGTACAAGCTCCCAAGTGTCATTCTCCTTCAAGGCTTCCATTTCTTCATCCATTGCATCTCTCCAAGCTTTCTTGCTTTGTGCTTCTTCAAATGTGGTAGGTTCTTCATTGGTTGAATCCTTTGCAATGTAGATTGAGTGCTTGGTGACCAAAGAAGTATCATAACCAAACCTCTCTGGTTTCTTCTTCTCCCTCGAAGACCTTCTAAGTGGTTGATGTGAGCTCTCGGGTCCATATGTAGCATCCTACATCTTTGCTTTACCTTTGTTCTTCCATAGCTTTAGTCTTTCCAAGTCTTCTAGGTCAATCTCCGAATCACTTTCTTCAATCTGCTTTGGCTCCTTTGGTTGAAGTGATGGAAAATCTTCATCCAAGTCATATGGCAGCTTCACTTTCCTGTCATCATCAAACCATGATTTGTTTTCATCAAAAATTACATCTCTACTCACAGAAAATCCTTTATTGGTTGGATTGTACAATCTATATCCTTTTTGGTTTTGATCATAACCAATGAATACACACTTCTCTGCCTTGGGATCCAATTTCCCTCTTACTTGAGAAGGAATGTGAGCATAGGCTAAGCATCCAAAGATTTTACAATGCTCTAGACTAGGTCTTCTTCCATTCCACACTTCATATGGAGTGGTTCCATCTAGTGACTTAGATGGAAGTCTATTTATGAGATATGTGGCTGTCGACACAGCCTCTGCCCATAGGTAGTTCGGCAATCCCTTTTCATTGAGCATGGACCTTGCAGCTTCGACAATAGCTCTGTTCCTCCTCTCTGCTACACCATTGAGTTCGGGTGTATACCTTGTAGTGACTTCCCTTTTAATGCCTCTTTCATGCAAGAAGGCATCAAATTCAAAAGAGAAGTATTCTCCTCCACCATCTGATCTGAGTCGTTTCAAAGTCCTACCTGTTTGGTTTTCAACAAGAGCAATATACTTCTTAAAGCAATTAAACACTTCATCCTTGTGCTTCATGAAAAACAGAATGGTCCACCTGCTACAATCATCTATGAAAGACACATAATATCTTGAGCCTGATATAGATGGCTCCTTACTTGGACCCCACACATCCGTGTGCACTAGATCCAAAGGATTTTGATACATATATCCTTTCTTATTGAAAGGTTGTCTATGAGCCTTGCCGAGTTGACAAGCTTCACACTTATAAATCATGTGTTGCCTTGTGATATTAGGCAAACCAAGTACACTTTGGTCCCTGCAAATCTGTTTGAGTGTCCTCTCACCAATGTGAGCAAGCCTTTTGTGCCATATCTCCAACTCTGTTAGAGTTTGAGATCCATAGCTAAACAAAGCTATGTTCTTTGTATCTTCCACTTCAAAAGTGAAAAGCCTTCCTGTCTTTTCTCCTTTGGCAATCCTTCGAAAGCCTTGCCTTGGGTCTTCAACATATGCTCCAAATCGATTGAATCTAACCTGCAATCCTTTTTCAACAATCTGTCCAACACTTATTAAATTTTTGGTAATTGTAGGGACATACAAGACTTTGCTTAAGAGGTTCATATTCCCATCTAATGTCTTCACATTACCTATCTTCTCCACTGAGTGCTTTGTGTCATCTCCTGTCTGCACTTCATGCTTGTTATGAGGATCTTCCAAATCAGAAAGTAAAGCCACATTTCCTGCTACATGGTTCGAGCATCCAGAATCAATGTAAAATATGTGATCAGCATCCTTACCCTTCTTCGTTGATAGATTCATAATCAATAATGAATCTTCTTGACTTTGGTCCTCTGCATAGTTATTGTAATCTCTTCTTCCTCTATGGCCACTTTGATAGTTGTTGTTGTTGTTGTAATTGTTGTTGTAGTAGTTGTTGTTGTTGTAGCCTCCATTGTACCTGCCTCTATTTGATCCATAGCCACCTCTATTGAATCCTCTTCCTCTTGAGTTCCTTGGATTCTTGAAACATTCTTCAGTAGTATGGTTAGATAAGCCACATATGTTGCAAGGTTGAGATGATTGGAATCTCCCCCTGCCTTGCTTTCCACTTCTGCCTCTTCCTCTAGCTCGTCCTCTACCTGCAAAGTTTGCTTGGAAAGAGCTTCCTTCATCTTCATTCTTTCTATTCTTTGACTTGTCCTTGACCTTAGCTTTATCAGAATATAAGGCAGAAGTTTGATTACCTCTTGAGGACTCACCACCTTTGCTAATCTTTGCTTCATGAGTGAAGAGTTGGCCCATGAGTGTGTTGAGGTCGGGTACATGCATATCCATGTATAAATCCATGGCTGTTGTGAATGACTCCCACTTGTCGTCTGCTTTGATTCCATTCATGATTTGTCTTATGATTTGCTCCTCTTCAATTACCTCTCCAATGCTTCCAAGTTGGTCGGAAATCTCCTTCATCTTTGTGACATAATCAGTCACATTTTGCTTCGGGCTTTTCTTCATTGTTGTGAACTCCATCCACAATTGGTTCTTCCTTGCTCGAGTGTTGGAAGAGAAGAAAGAAGCAAGTGCATTCCAGGTTTCTCTTGATGTCTTGCATCCCTTGACATGAGGTAAAAGAAAATCAGAGATTGAGTTTAGAATATAGGACCTTGCAAGTGCATCCTTCGAACACCAATTCGAAAGTCCTTCCACTTCTTCATGTGATGGTTGCCCTTTGTTCCTCATGGTTGGCATTGCTTCATCTCCGGATATGAATCCATATAGATTCCTCCCTTGAAGGTAAGCCTCCATCCTTAGAGACCATGCCGGATAGTTGTTTCGATCCAATTTGTCAATTGTTGATGGAAATCCATCTCCCATGTTGCTTGACTATGCTCTGATACCACTGTGAAGAGAGATGGTGGATGCAATCCAAAGATGAGTAGGTGCCGCTACAACCAGCTTCACACCAGCCAACTGAGACTTCAGAGTTGATTAGTAGACCCTTTGAGCTTCCTAAATCCACCAAAATATCAGCCAAGTACTTTGGAACATGTATCCCAAAAGTTTAAGTCAAGACCGACAAGTTGCGAAATGACTAGCTCCCAAAATTTGCTATTTTTGGACATACACCTGCTGGAAAAAATGAACAGTGCTCTCAACCTGGAAGGAATTAGAAAAATTCCTTTTGGGCATAGCAAATAGACTTAGCAAGCTTCCTATTCCAAGTTAAAACACTTCAAATGATGGACTGAGCACTGAGAACAAGTTTCATCAAGTTCTGGAACATTCCCACAATTCTCGGGGCTCTGCAGAGATAGACCAGTAAGCAGTAAAATGCAGATATCTCCAAAAGTATAAATCCAATGACCTTGCAAATTTATAGGTAGAAACTAGACAGTGAGAGCTATCCCACGCACTTTAAAACACTGAACAAGGTTCAGTAAAACTCGAGATATGACCTTCTGAAGTTACTGCTCTGAGTGAGTATAGCAGAGAACAAAACAGAGAGGTAGATGATAATAAATGTATAGATTCACATATGATTACAACCACATTGGCAATGAATCTTTGCACAATGGGAGTAGAATGATAGAGCTATGGAGTAAGCTCTTCAATCTCTACAAAATGACATGAAGTGGTCACGTACAAGGCTTGCTAATCGCCTCTTCCTTCTTGCTCCTTTTATAGCTATTCTTGGAGGGAGTTTTGAATTCGAATTCGAATGGCTCCACCTAAAAGTGATCCCCAAAGTTAGGAGAGATTCCCTCAGCTCAAAAATTCGTGATTTTGGTAGTTGGAGCCACGAATTTGCTTTTACATCATGGATGAGGTAAGCCATCCTTTTCCTTTTTTCTTTTTCCATTTACAAGAGATAAAATGTACTCTTTTACAAGAGGTGTTCACATGACTACTCATGTGACTTACAAATGAGAATAATATCAAGCATATCAAGCATGTAGGCTTGGGCAAAATGCACCAACATATATGTGTGTGTATGTGTGTGTGTATTGTCAGACATTGATCCACAGGGATCATTGGTCCACAGGGATCAGTTCACATTGATCCATAGGGATCAATCCATGTGTGTGAGGGACAAGGGCCAGTTAGCCAAGGTCCCAAGCTCGGGGGATACCCTAAGGTACTTTAAATAGCAACGGTATATTCTATAAATAGTAATGATCTAGAATACTCTAAGTGTCAGACATTGATCCACAGGGATCAGTTCACATTGATCCATAGGGATCAATCCATGTGTGTGAGGGACAAGGGCCAATTAGCCAAGGTCCCAAGCTCGGGGGATACCCTAAGGTACTTTGGTAGTAATGGGAACTGCTTTGGTAGTAATGGGAATAAGTGTCGCATGATGGCCACATGTTCACACTAGACTATTCCAGATCATTACTATTTATAGAGTATACCGTTGCTATTTTTAGAGTACAAGAGGGTATATATGGATGGTAGGAGAGTCACACACATCATTCAAGCAATTTCTTACAATTGGTATCAGAGCCATATTTTTTCGGAGGCGTTTTTTTTCGTGCAGCACCTTCGTCATCGCGGTGCCCGTGGTTGGCGTTTTCGTTACAGAGGAGAAACAAGAGCCATCTTTAGTTTGAAGTTTGATTACATCGGCGCTGCACGTATACAGTACAGCATTGTGAGTGTTTGGTTCGTAAAAGAAGGAGGCCACGTGCATCCTTATATATATTTTACAGAACATAACGCTATTTATGGGATTTTTATCCTCCTTCTGCGCGCGCCCTGAAGTTCCGTTTGCAGAATTCGATTTCATGTTGGAGTTTTGAGTGAATAGCACTTCTATTTTTTCTATATTCTCTTCCACTATTTTGACCATAACTTGGTCATTATATATCCGATTGCCGTGATTTGTTTTGCTCTAGAAAGCTCTTTAAGAGGCCTTTCCAATGAGTGGCTAAAAGCCATAGGTTGGATTCAGTCCTTGCCATCTTCAGGATTCTGGAGTTTGCCATACCTCTTCAACAAGTCACTTTCGAGTTTTATTTTTGAAGCATCGATTCTTGGAGGTGTATTCACAAGCTAATTCGATGAAGGGTGGACCATCTTCTATTGCAGGGCAAGGTAAGTATTCTCTTGCAGGTTAGAGAGGCGAAAAATGTAAAATTTTCAGGGTGTGTAATCCCCTTGCGGTCTATTTGTAGTTAGATCGTGCCTGTCGGCACTGTTATGACAGAAATTGCTTGGTATAAATTTTTTTTACTTTTAAAATTGCGTCGTTATGCTGCCAAAATTTTTAGAAATTTAGTATGCATATGCATTCATGCATTCATAACATACTAAATTTTTCTTGTTATGTGAGCAAAGGCTTGTGATTAGTTTCTTTTCCACTGCCACTGATTTATTGAGGTTTACATAAAACGTAGAATGGACACAGCACCATCATCCCCTACTGGATTAGATACACCTATGGAGGAGCATCCTGTCGATAACATGCAGCTCATGAATAATCGGATTTCCAGTTTAGAGAGCACTCTTCGTGATATCTTGGCACCCATCAGTGGGTCCAAGAAAGAGGAAGAGGTGCCTAATCCGGAATTACCAGGTATGGATGTAGATGTTCCAGATGAGCATCAAACTCCAGAAATTCCTAGAGATAGCATTCTAGTCAGAGAGGCCAGATGGCAGCTTAAGGATCTTAAGCCGCCTCGGTATCATGGTTTGACTAATGCTAGGACTGCTGATGCTGTTGAGCAGTGGCTTTGCAAGTGGGAGGAGTGCTTTTGTTTTTGTCATATTGTGGATGATAAGCATAAGATTCAGCAGGCTACATATAATCTTATGGACGTTGCCCATAGGTGGTGGCGTAAGATAGAACAGGATCAGAAAGAGCCCGCAACTTGGGATCAATTTAAAATCCTATTCTACAATAACTTTGTACCACCTGATGAGAGGTCTAGATCATTAGACACCTGGTTTTTCATTAGTCAGAAGAATCAAACCGTTCAGGAGTACGCTGATAGGTATAGAGAGGTGCTTCTTAAAGTACCTGATACCATCCCAGAGTTTCTTCAAGTCCACAAGTTCATCTTGGGACTTAAAGAAACTATCAGACCTTTGGTGAGAAAGGAGCGATGTCAGTCTTTGGCACAGGCCACGGAGATGGCTTTAGTCTATGAGGATGGTCATAGGAGCACAGGCTTCCAGGTTCAGAAGTCCTCATGGCCTAAGGTCATTCGATCCTTTCACACACCAGCTCCTGGCTCGATTAGTGCACAACCTTCACGAGAGGCTAAGCAAGTGCATATGATCAAGACAGTTACAGGAGCTAAGAGAAAAGTGTCTGCTTTGGCTGAGAGAGCTTATAATAAGTCTATCCTTACCCCTCAGCAGAAAGAAAAGGCACTAAAAGAAGGATTATGCTATGGATGTCTTGGATCTCATCTGTTCAAGGATTGTCCTAAGAAAAAGAAGATCACTGCCACCATAGTCATAAATCCTACATAGGAACAAAGTGATGAAGAGGATGAGTTTGGAGATCCTCCATCCCCCCTATCATCTCCCATAGTGGCTATGACAGTCACAAAGAAGGTCCCGACTGTGCCAGATGCCGTCCTTTCTCCAGGGGCACAGAAAGGATATCAGTTTCCTGATACAGAACTCGTTGTCATGAGGGGAGTCCTAGCAGGACAGCCTGTCAAGGTACTCTTTGACACTGGATCCACACATAATGTTATCAGTTCCCGTCTAGTCAAGAGGCTAAATCTAGAGACTGTGCCGTCCGAGTATACCTATACAGTAGAGTTAGCTGATGGGAAGGGAACAGAGACATGGGATCGACGAGTTATAGATTTACCTATTCAAATCCAAATCTATGAGGATAGATTGGACTTTGAGATAGCAAGACTAGCACGTTTCGATGTAGTCCTTAGTAAGAAGTGGCATGCGAGGAAGAAACCAATCATTGACTTTGCTTCGCATGTTTATCAGTTTGAGCATGAAGGGAAGCGACTATTGATCCATGGAGAACCAGATCTTCAAGATACGAGATTGATAACTGCTATGAAGTTGCTCAAGATTGACTGTAAGTATATTTATTCTCTTTATTTCGTGCATTCATCTTGTACTATGATGGATTCACATAGTTCTGAAAACTCTAGTTGGAATGCTTCAGTACTTTCAGTGAAAGTGAGAACAGAATTCTAAGAGTTCTTCTTCACAGAATTACCTTCTGGTTTGCCTCCTTGCAGGAACATCGAGCATAGAATTGAATTGGTACCGAGAGCGAGTCCGACTGCTCGGCCGCCATTTCGAATGAGTTTACAGGAGGAAAATGAAGTCCGCAAGGTAGTGGACGAATATCTTCAGAAAGGATTGATTAGACCCAGCTATTCACCCTTTGCAACTCCAGTTCTTCTAGTGAAGAAGAAAGATGGATCTTATAGGATGTGCGGCGATTATAGAGCACTCAATAAGATTACTATCAGACATAGATATCCTATGCCTAGGATTGACGATCTTTTAGATGCTCTAGGTGGAGTCGTTGTATTTAGTAAAATTGATTTAAAAAGTGGCTACCATCATATTAGAGTAAGAGATCATGATATACATAAGACAGCTTTCAGAACACGTTTTGGACATTATGAGTATTTGGTCATACCATTTGGGTTGACTAATGCACCAGCTACATTTATGATGTTAATGAATGACATTTTACGACCGTTCAGTGGCAAATGTGTTATTGATTTTGTTGATGATTTGTTAGTTTATAGTAGGAATGTGCATGAGCATGAAAATCTTCTGAGATTAGTATTAAATGTGTTAAAAGAAAATAAGTTGTATGTAAATCCAGAGAAGACTCAGTTATTTCTTTCGAAGATAGAGTATCTAGAGCATGTGATATCGGTCGATGGGGTTCAGATGGATCCCAAAAAGGTTTCAGTTATTTTATCTTGGCCTACTCCTCAAGAAGAGGGGCAGTTACGGTCATTTTTAGGACTTTCCAGTTTCTATCGAAAATTCATTTCTTCGTATTCGTCGATAGCAACACATATGACGAACTTGCTTCAAGGCAATGTTCCTTTTGTATGGAAGCAAGAGCAGCAAGATAGTTTTGATACTCTGAAACAAGCTGTTTCAGAGGCTCCTATACTCAAAGTGGTTGATCCACAGAAACCCTTTGAGTTAGAGACAGATGCTAGTGGCATAGCCATAGGGGCAGTTTTAAGCCAAGATGGTAGACCAATAGCTTTTGAAAGTAAGAAATTGACCAGTGCACAGCGCAACTGGCCAGTGCATGAACAAGAATTGTATGCGGTGGTGCATGCACTTAAAGTCTGGCGACACTATCTTTATGGTGCAGACTTTAAGGTATACACAGATCACCATACACTTAAGTATTTTTGTAGCCAGCCAGATCTTCGAGGCAGACAGGCTCGTTGGGTTGAGCTCATGCACGAGTTTCACATGGAAATCTTGTATAGACGAGGTAAGGAAAATATAGTTGCTGATGCATTATCACGTATAATGTATCAAATGAGCTTTACCATTCTAGAAAGCTCATTGCTTCAAGAGATAAAGGAAGCACAGGTGGAAGACCCACATTTGTTACAGATCAGTCGAGCCATCAATGATGACTCTATTATAGGAGATGGAATAGTTCCCACTATTTCTTCCCCTAACAGAGCAAACAAGTCCATTCCGTGTTCCAATTTCTCACAGGAGAATGGAATAGTTAAACGGAAAGGAAAGGTTTGCGTACCAGATTCCCGGGATTTGAGAAGAAAAGTCATGCATGATAATCATCATGTGCCTTGTGCAGGACATCCAGGTGTTGACAAGACAATACAGCTTGTTAGAAGAACATTTTGGTGGCCTGGGTTAGCCAGAGATGTCCACAAATATGTTCAACAACGCTTTATGTGTCAAGTCAACAAAGCAGAAAGGAGCAAGACACCAGGTCTTTTGCATCCTTTGTAGGTTCCAGATCATAACTGGGATAGTGGATTCATGGACTTCACAGTCTGGTTACCGCGGACCCAAAGGAAGTGGGATACTATCTTAGTTGTGGTAGATCGATTGAGCAAGATGGCTCATTTCATACCCACACAGGAGACGATAGAAGCTCCACAAGTAGCGGAGTTGTTTATTCAGCATGTCTTCAGATTGCATGGGTTACCGACATCCATAGTTTCAGATAGGGATGTCAGATTCATAGAACACTTCTAGAAGTTTGTATTTGACAAATTGAAGGTGTTATTAAAGATGAGTAGTGGTAATCATCCTCAGACAGATGGTCAGACCGAGCGGGTCAACCAGATTTTAGAGGACATGTTGAGGGCATATGTGTCTGAGAGACAGATAGATTGGGATAGTTATTTGCCACTAGTTGAGTTTGCTTATAACAATAGACCTCACAAGGTGACTAGTATGTCTCCTTTTGAGATGAATTACGGTATCCATCCCAATGCTCCCAGTACCATAGGAATGCCAAAGAAATGTCCTAGTGCTTCAGAATTTTTAGCAAACCTCCAAGCAAACTTAGAAATAGCTAAAGCCAAGATGCAGCAAGCAGCTGATAGGGCGAAACATTATGCTGATAGAAAGAGATCTCCTAGATCATTTGAGGAGGGAGACAGAGTCTTTCTTCAAGTACCAGCTAGATCTACTTCACTTTCCACAAGGAAGTGTAGTAAACTATCCCCAAGGTCTTGTGGACCTTGGAAGATAGTTAAAAAGCTAAGTGAAGTTGCATACCGATTAGAGCTTCCTCTAGATTGTCGAGTACATCCCATGTTTCATGTGAGTAAACTTCGGAAGTATATTTCTAGGGAGATAATAGAAGGTAATGTTTCTTTGCAAGAAAGTAATAGCACAGATCATTCTCCAGACAGGATATTAGATCGGAGACAGAAACGATTGAGGAATCGTGTCATCCAAGAGTATCTAGTAGCTTGGAGAGGATTACCACTTACTGACTCTACTTGGGAATCAGAAGCTCTGGTTCGCAAGTACTTTCCCTCATTGATCATTGAGGACAATGATCTTTAGAAGGGGGAGGGAGTGTCAGACATTGATCCACAGGGATCATTGGTCCACAGGGATCAGTTCACATTGATCCATAGGGATCAATCCATGTGTGTGAGGGACAAGGGCCAGTTAGCCAAGGTCCCAAGCTCGGGGGATACCCTAAGGTACTTTGGTAGTAATGGGAACTCCCTTGGTAGTAATGGGAATAAGTGTTGCATGATGGCCACATGTTCACACTAGACTATTCCAGATCATTACTATTTATAGAGTATACCGCTTCTATTTTTAGAGTACAAGAGGCTATATATGGATGGGAGGAGAGTCACACACATCATTCAAGCAATTTCTTACATGTATATGTGTGTGTATGTGTGTATGCATGTGTATGTGTGTGAATGCATCATTATGTGTGTATGTGTCTATGTGTGTATGTGTGTGTGTATGTGTGTGCACGTCTATGTGTATGTGTGTGTGTCTATGAGTGTGTATGTGTTTATGTGTGTGTATGTGTCTATGTGTGTGTATGTATCTATGTGTCTATGTGTGTATGCATGTATGTATGCATATTTGTGTATGTGTGTGTATGCATTATGTATGCATATGTGTGTGTATGCATTATGTATGTGTATGTATGCATGTGCATTATGTAAGCACATGCATTATGTATGTGTATGTATGCATGTGCATTATGTATGCATATGTGTGTGTATGAATGTAAGTATGTATGTATGTATGTATGCATATGCATATGCATTATGTATGCATATGTATGCATGTATGTGTATGTGTGTGCATGTCTCTCTATGTGTGTGTATGCATATATGTGTGTGTATGTGTGTATGTGTGTATGTGCGTGTGTATGTGTGTGTGTGTGTATGTGTGTGTATATGTATGTGTATATGTGTGTGCATGTGTATGCATTATGTGTGCATGTGTGTATGCAACATTATGTGTGTATGTGTGTATTTGTGTGTGTTTTTGTGTGTATGTGTGTGTGTCCATGTGTATGTGTGTGTGTGTCTATGTGTGTGTATGCATATGTATGTGTGTGTAAGTGTGTGTGTATGCGCATATCGTGCTTCAATGAGATGCATCTCTCTCTCTCTCTCTCTCTCTCTCTCTCTCTCTCTCTCTCTCTCTCTCTCTCTCTCTCTCTCTCTCTCTCTCTCTCTCTCTCTCTCTCTCGCTCGCTCTCTTCTTTCTCTCGCGTCCAAATCCGGGCACAAATGTGTCGGGAGATATCGAATTTCGTTTTTTACATTCCAAAGCATCGCATATGGGATGTTGTCCGGTTTGTCAATGTTGCTAGTTAGCGACGGTATTTGTGACACAGTAATTTAGCATCGCATAAGTGACGCAGTCATCGCTTATGCGACGAATCATAAAAAAAAACTCCGAAAATAGCACTGTCGCTTATGCGACACTAGTGTTGCATAAGCGATGGTGTTGTGTTTTTTTTTTCAATTCAGGGGCGTCGCTACACCCCCTATTTCTTGTAGTGTCTCCATCTGTTTAGTAGAAACTAAGACTAGTGGTGTTGTAATACCTTCATCGCTTAGTTATAACTAGGCTGCTATGTAAGCAGGATCAACACAAAGCCAAATGTGAGAACCCATATGAAGTTCCAACACTACACATTGGTCACTGCTTAGTTCCAACTAATCATTGCATTGACTGATGAATGAATGCATTATTGGATGATCATGCCAATAAGCCCAATTTATCTATACATATTCAAAGAGTCTATGATGTAGAAACCAATATATATGTGTTTGAGGTGATCTTGATGGAATCTGAAGAGGGCTCATCTCAATGAGTTTTAGAATGTTGGGCAAAATGGTACCCATCATCCTGAATACTCTTTGATAGAATATAACACACAAGATGTATTCGAGCAAAAGGGGAGCAATAGCACTAAAACGAGTATCCCTCACTTCCATCCATTTAAATAACAAGTACTGGATTTACTCCGTAAGCTGATTATGCATGTCCAACCAATGCTCATAGACAACTCTCTTATCATGGTTTATATTGTTGAGAGATGTTTCCATTTACTAAATTCTTTGCTGCATAATTTCTTTGCTCTTCGGGAAGTTCTTCGAGTTAACATCTTTGATTCCTTAATAGGAAACGAAATAGAATCATTTCTCCTAGTCTCGATTCCCACTTGCAATCTTCTTTCACTTTGATGTATAGTTCCATCTTGTTCCAACTCTTCCATATGGAGAAAACAAGATCTGAGACTTTGGGAGTTATCAACATTGAGAAGACATCAAGGCTAGTAGATTGAGATCCTTCCACCTTGCAATTCTTGCAAGCATAAGAGAGGATTGGTTTATGTGAATCAGTTTATCCCAAGAAGCTTCTATATTGCACCACTCTTTGATTAGCCACTTGGCAACTAGCTTATCAGGCATACCACCCACATCGAGAATGCCCAACCCATCAAAACCTTTATGGTTAGCCTACAAGGCCCTATTGATTTTGGGCACTCCTCTCTCGTTGGAATCACGATGCCAAAGAAATAATTTCTACATGTACTTTAAGATTTCATTAAATCTTTGTCTTTCCATCTCCAACATGTAATAAAGTATATAATAGATGAGGTGAGGATGGTGTTGATCATCATTGCATGCCCAACTAGGTTTAGGTACATACCCTTCATGTGGGCAAATTGAGCATCACATTTGGCCAAAACCCAATCCCAATGTTGGCCTATAAAAACTTCAAAGCCATCAGAATATCGAGGAGCCACAAGACTTTTTCGCTATGTAGCTCCTTACAACCCAAATTAGTCAAGAATTACGAAGGGGGCCCAAAGACAACCTTGAAAGCAGTTTTGGAGTCATTTATTTTTTATCGTGATGCATTATAGAAATTGTTTACACATTCCCAACATGTTTTGCTGCTATTGGGTCATTATCCACAAAAGCATTTGTGGTATGAGTGAAGAGTCTCATTAGCAATTGACTTTGGCTACGAGGGAGCCGAAACCCCTAGATATGACCAAGATGGGTATGATGGTTGACGAAGAAACTTAGGCCATCTAAGGCAATGTCAAAAAGGAGTTGAGCCAAAGGACAAACATGTCTAATAAATCATTTTAGCATCATCCCGTGAGAAATTTTACCATTGACATTGATTCAAGTAGAGGCATTCCCAATAAACATAGAGATCATTTTAATGAATTTAGAGCCACAACCGATGTCTTTTAGAGGTTCTAGGATGAAGTCCCACTCTAGGCAATAAGATGATTTCTCAAAATCAATCTTGATGAACAGGCATCTTGTGAAGATTAGAAAATTCTAGGCCTTCCCACACATCAATAATGGCCTCCAAGATGGATCTTCCCTTTTTATGAATCCCTTTTGATCCTCACTGAATTAGGAACAGAGATGGAAGTGATGCAATTTCCAAGAGCCTTTGATGAGACTTTATAGCCAGTTTCTAGCATAGTGATGGGTCTCCAATTTTCAATCCGATTTATTCTATCTTTTTTTTTAGTTAGTTTAGTCAGATCTTCATCAAGACAAAGATGCATGGGACTAGTTAAGCTACACCATGATGTGGTGGCTATATCACAAAAAACTTCATTGACATCCAAAGTCCCCCATCCTTTCATGTTAATCCCTCAATCCTCTCCCTTCCTTCTGTTCAACATGTGACCTTCTGTTCAACATGTGACCTAGAGAGACGCCTTCAGCAATTGTGTACAGTTTTGTTGGTTGATTGTTCTGCGGATTAAAATTTAGACGAATGTCTGGGTGAAGATTGGACGATAAATGAATGCCTTTATTCATTGGAAAGGACTGATTCTGCCACCATTTCTTAAGGGTATTACGTAAGAACGGAGGACATCATCAAAGCGATTTACTTTACCTGCCATCGTTTATGCTCTTAAAATACTTCTAATACGAAAAAACGTTCTGTGCGCTAAACTGGAACGCAGTTATGATTCGAATAAAATACTCATGGTTGAATGATTCCCAAACTAAAAACGATGGGTGTCTCCTGCTACTATGTACATGATGGGGATGTGTGTGTGCGAGATAGTAACCTTGCTCTTTATTATGCATATCATGATCCGATAGCGTGGGCACTAAGGCTCGCTTCAGACTGAGACTCCGGAACAGGAGGGGCTCACGAGCGCATTCCGGATGGAATCAAGATACCTCGAATCGGGTCACCAATCACGATTACAATCTACAGTCATAACATGACAAATGACATGGAGATGACTAAAGCAAGGGGAAAGCTAGAGGTACAAATGATAACAACAGGATCAGGGCCTAAAATTGACGGGTTGATGAACCTTACAAATGACAGGAAAAAAATATCGATGTCTATCATATGACAGATTTCTTCTAAAAGTTCTCTGTCACATGACATGCATTTTTCTGCTGAGACAGGTTCAAGGATTACATGAAGCACCTTAAACCTGAACAGACTCTAGGTTCTAAAGTGCAAACATGCTTGGGGTAGCTTGCTGATGGATAGTTTATGGCACACCATACTTCCAGTCACCTTTTAATTTTTCATTGGATGTACCATGTTTTGTGCACATGTCCACTCTAACAGATGCAGACATTGCTTCAGTGATGTACCATTCAACTGCGAAGTCTGACAATTGACTGGGGTTGTCCATTTGATTGAAAAGATCAATGTAAATAGTGCTTTTTCAAACATGTTCAGTTGTCATTCCTCAGAACAATTCGCACAGAATGTTATGAAAATAAAGGCAGCACTGGATGTGTCATGATTCATCTACATAAAGATTCAAACAGAGCAATACACAAAAAAGACTCAAAAGAGCATTTTGCCTTGCTGCCAACAGTATGATAAGTATTGCTGCCAAAAATAAGCATTTATGGTGTATACTGTACAGTCCATGGCGAAGCAAACACTGAGTATGCAATGAGTGGAAGATGCAATAAAATCAACATGAAGTATTGAACTCTTCATGTAAATATGGCTGCCAACATGTAATCACTATTGGTGTACAGTCCACTATCGATGGACAATCAATCCATGGCAGAGCCGAGAGGCTAGAGCATACATGAAAGCATTGAGTATGTGATGAATGGCAGGTGCAATCAAATCAACACAGATTCTAGTTCTTTCATGTACTCAAGATCAAGCAAGTAGCAACCATAAGCTTGTCAAATTTCTTTAGTGAAGAAATGCTAACCATAAGCTTGTTGCTGCAACCTTTCCATTCCAGGTTTGTCCATCCATGCTTTGGCAAACTCTACCCTCATACCTCCTTGAGCAAAGGAGGCAAGCATATAGTTCTGTAGCCGATTCATTCTGTCAGAGACTCAATAACCTGTGGAGTTTGGTCAGAGACTTAGCTGCTGTACAGATGCCAATATGCAAGTACTCACCATGTGATGAATCCTGATTCCTGAGCATATCTATACATATTCACATACAAATTCATATTCCTAAGCATATCTATACAAATTCGAATAGAGCAAATGACAACATAGACTCAGAGCGTTTTGTTCTTCAACTCCCAGCAATACCATAAGTATGAAGGCTTCATATAAGTACCATAAGTACTGAACTCTATCAACAATACCATAGTACTGGACTCATTATTTAACTATTGCTGCTCTTTACAGAGATAGCAACCTGTGGAACTCTGTTAGAGACTCAACTGTTGTACAACTGCCAACATGCAAGTACTCGGCATGTAATGAAACATGAGCATATCTATACATATTCACATACACAAATTCAAATAGAGCAAATGACTAGACTCAGAGCATTTTGTTCTTCAACTCCCAGCAATACCATAAGTATTGAAGTCTTCATATAAGTATTGCTACCAATATGCAAGCACAGAGTATGTGATATTCATCTACACAAAATTCCAAATATAATAATTGATTAAAAATACTCAAAGAGCATTTTGTTCCTCTGCTGCCAACAATACCATAAGTATTGGACTCTCTATTTAACTATTGCTGCTCTTTACAGAGATAGCAACCTGTGGAGTTCTGTCAGAGACTCAACTGTTGTACAGCTGCCAACATGCAAGTACTCAGTATGAAATTAAAAAGTATATGGTTGTCTATGTATGTATATATGTATGTATATATGCATGTATGCACGCACACATGCATATGTATATATATGCAACCATGAATCCATGCATGTGTTATGTATGTATCTATACTGTGTATGTATAAACACACATAAATGCACAACCGTAAACACACAAAAGTTCGCCCTTCAGCATAATCTCAATATAAGCACTAAATATGAATGGACCCTAAGATAAACGAAGTAATCCAAGATGTTCTCAAATTTGGAATGACATCCAAGGAAATTCTTTTAAAGATAGGGCTGCAAAGGAACATCGATAACTTAAGAAATAGCTCTAAAAAACCCTCTCTATGTAGTATCTCTCTGCAGTTATATACAAAAGATTTTAGAATCATAAGCACAAGCTCTCTTTAAAGCACACTTCCAGACCATGCAATCAGGACAAAACTATGAGGTTTGATTAATTACCCACCTAAATATGTTGTCAGCTATTTTATTGTACATCCTACCTCAGAAGTTTACCACGGGCTTCATGTCTTAAAAGTCTACCTTAAGAATGCCCTTGATAGCTCTGCCATTTTTCTTCTTAATTTAGTGAATTAAGAACAAATATGTATCAAGAACATCATGTATTCAGTATATTAAGCAACATTTCAGATTTACAAATATGTATGTTTGAACAAAATTATGTCATTCTGCAACAAACTTGAACAAAGCATCCTTGATATAAACCTGATCAGTATGTGATGAATCATGAGCATATCTATACATATTCACATAAACAAATTCAAATAAACCAATTGAAAAAATAAACTCAGAGGACTTGGTTGCTCTTCTCCCAACAGTACCATAAGTATTGAAGCCTTCATATAAGTATTGAAGTCTTCTCAACAGTACTTTGCTGCTCTCAATATAACTACAGCTGCTCTTTACATATGGAATTTGGTAAAAAATTTTACTTTAGGAGCTACAATAGCTCATGGCCATATGATAGCCCTTCACATATGGATTTTGGTACAAATGTTTATTTTACGAGCTACAATAGCCCATGGGTAATCCATAGTACAGAGATAGATATACACAGACATATAATATATAGAGATAACTACCTATATGATACATGCATCGTGCACACAAACATATACAAACATGAATAGATACAAAGACATATGTATAGAAAACCCCCTAAATAGAAAAAAATATGTGTGTGTGTGTCAGTTTTATGCAAAAAAATAGCATGCCACAAAACCCCCTAAATAGAAAGGTCACAAAAACTTTTTAAAATATAGAGCAGGGTATTGCATTTCCAACAGAACATGTAAATATATCAAAAACCAATATGCAGCAATTCCAAGATAATGTATCTCCTGTAGAAAACATATGCTGCAATTTCCTTCATTGCAATATGCAGCAATTCCAAGAAAATATATCTATTGAAGAAAACATATGCTGCAATTCCAATAGAACAAGTAAGATCACTACTCCAATGGCATTGCTCTTCTTTTTTTTGCACTTACCCATGCTTCAAATACATCCTTCCAATCTATTGAAGAACTTCCACGTCCATCTATGGATAAAAATATCAAAGCATCCAATGTCTCCAATCCTAATGAAGATCTTGATACACTTTTGATAAAATTTTGACATGAAAAGCCACGCTCACATGCGGAACTACTTGCCGGGACAACCAAACATAACTGCCATATTTTCATCATCTCTGGATACAAGTCCCATCATGAGCTTGACTCATTACAAACTACCCATGCATCACGCATGCTCTTGTGTTTTGCAACTCGACAAAGCATCCCAACAAAATCTTCTCTCTCGTTCATTGACTTACGAATATCAATCTTATGAGTATCAATATTAAATCGATTGATAATTCTATTCAGCCATTCTTGTGATATTTTTTCTCGATCATATGCATCTATTGGGTAAGAAGAAGAGCTAAAAATTTTGAATGCATTAAATACGGGTAGATCCTCAAATCTCCTAGTGAGCCCATCTAATATATTTTTTACATATTCCATTGCTATGAAAACACATTCATTAAGTGATCCTTTATTCTCTTCATTGCTATTTGGCAATGAATTAAGATCTATTTCATCATCATCACCATCAGAATCACTTATCTCTTTAGCCCTTTTTTTCTTTACATCCATTGGGACTGGCTCATATCTCAAAGCATGTGCATGAGAATTCCCACTTGCATCCTCATAAAATAACATAGAATCTTTTGCCATTTTTAAAAAACAAGCAAGATATGGAGAATTTTGACCAAAGTTTCGCACATCAACATCAATATATCTTCGCTTTAATTTTTCAATGGTAAAATTAAGCAAAGCACTAATTATAGTGACATCCATATCGTGCCTCTGAAACTCCATATTGAGCTTATTCAACTCATTAAGAACATTGGCAAGAAAATGTATCATAAATTGGACAACAAAGATGGTTATAATTTTATACCATCTCTTCTCACCATGTTCCCATTGATGAAGAATGGCGGGCATAATATTCACGAGCCTTTCCATCACTTGACCTCTTGAGAGCCATCTTACAGAGTGGATATGCAAAGCCCTTGTATCCAACATATCATATTCATGCATAATCTTCCAAAGTTCCTCATGTCATATTCATGCATAATCTTCCAAAGTTCCTCATGTCGTTTAGAAGATTTTCTTAACCAAGAATATATTTTATTGGCAACCTTGTCCACAAAAGCAAATATATGTGGATGTTTCGCAAATCCATCCTTTGCAGCAAGGGCTTGCCTATGAGTGATGGAATGTACACCCATGATATGAGGGATGGACTCTTGAAAAGGTGAAAGCACACCTGTCTTATGTCCAATCATTACAGAAGCTCCATCTGTAGCAATAGCAACCAATTTATGGATGTCCAACATGTTTTCATTTATAAATGCACTTATGGCATCATAAATACATTTTGCGTTGGCATTTTCCACTGCCAATAGCTCAACAAAAGCACATTTTGTAGGACCTTTACCGGCTTCTGATACATATAAAACATAGATAATCAAATGCTTTTTTATTGTATGATATGTACTCTCGTCAATAAGCAAAGAATAAAATGGACTTGCACGAATGTCCAATATCAATTGCATCTTTACATGATGTTTTATTGCCGATAGCATCTCCCTTGCAGACACTGCATTCATATATGAGCCATATTCTTCTGACGCAGGCATATTTGGTGTGCCAAGCTCTCTCAAAAGTCTACAATGGCTTTGGTATTTCTCTAGAGGAATGTCCTCCAATGCACAAAAATATACAATTTTCATGCAAGTTATAATTCTTGCTTGCTCAGTGTGCATAATGCTTTCCATACCATCATCAAGTGGACCTTTTCCAACATCATTAAAACGCTTTCTTGCATTCAAAATACGCACTGCATCTTTATGATCAACTGTGATCGAATGATCACATAATTCAGAGATCATAATGCTTGATGATCCCCTTTGTGTATATGCATTCACCTTCTTTGCATCTTCACAATATGAGCATTTGATTCTCTCTTCATTGGTCATGGACTTACATAAGTAAGCCCAAGGATGCAATAACGTCCACTGATTACGCCATTTGCAACTAGTCTTTTTGCTAGCTTCTTGACTTTCAAGACTATTATTTTCTGTAGTAGCACAATTTACACTACCACTTTCGACAACATGGTCAACAACCATGCTTATGTTTGTATCATTCACTACTACATCGACCACATCCTTTTGTACATCACATGATGCCGATCCAACTCCCACATGAGTGGATCTCTTAGCAAGAAAAGAATGAAGACTTGGTTCTGACTTCCTTTTCTTCATTGTAGATGATAACGAAGCCTTCTCCTTGGACTCTAAGTTCTTTCTGGGATCCATTTATGATGGCCTATCAGCATATAAAAACAAACGAGTGAATAAATAAGATAGAAATTAGTAGAACTTAGCAATCTTAGGGATAAGATTCTCAACCTTAGTAACCTTAGTCATACTCATATATCTGCCTCAATCGTATGCTATTACTAACAATCAAGTGAAAGTTTTTTAATCAACATGTCATAGGTAATAAGAATACCTGCAGGTTGCTCGTGGATAAAGATTGAAATGCAAAAATCCAAACTCGAAACTTGCGTTGTGTAGGTTTGTAAATCTTTGAAGGCTGGAGCAATGCTGAGTTCAAATACCTATTATGAAATTCAAATCTTAGGTTGATACTTCATAGTATTGGTTGCAGTTTGAGTTTTGAAACTTAACACACCTGATTATTTTAGGTTGACAGAGTGTAGTGCTGAACTGCTACAAGGTCAATCTCCTTATCTGAAAGCATAAAATTTTTAGTTTAGAATAAAGTTATCCAGCAGTTGAGCAGTAAAAAATAAAAATGATGCACAGGCAAAGAGCTTAGAATACAAGTGCTGATAGACAAAAAGTCTGCTCTATGTAGCCATTAGTGATTTAGCAACATTAGATAAAGTCGGTAATGTTAGAAGAAACTATGAAATAACCATCATTCACAATTGTCTTCATCAGACTCTTCTTCAGGTTACTAATTACTACAATTTCCAAGAGAATCTTCAAAATAATCAAAGTTCTGCCAATGAAAACACTCAGAAGATCATCACAGTAAATAGCAACATTTCACTTTCAGATTTCCAAACACGAATAAGTGAACAACAGGTATAGAATAAGTAGCACAAACTTCCATACAAAGAACAACAAATGTCAAAATGAGACTGAAATACTATAAGTGTCTTGTTTTCTCTTTTTCTTTTTTTCCCCATTTTTTTGCAGAATTCTATATGCCCTACTGTCTTTGAGAGTGAACTAAACATAAGGAACAACCTTGCGTATAAATGAGCATAGGTTGGGACCCTACATCCTACAAGAGTAGGTGCATATAACCAGCCTGAAGACTGATACAGATCACTAAGGAACACCCATAGACTGACATACATCACTAGGTGATCGAGGTGACACTCACAGACCAACATAGATTGCTATGAGACCCCAAGAGAAAGTGTATAGAATGTGTTGAATACAATACAATAAAAGAACAGCCTGAAGGCCTTACGACGTCCATAGAAGTCTAGGGTTTTTCCCACTTGCTGTTCTACAAGAGACTACAGAGCTCCAAAACATTATCGTAAATTCTTCATAATAATGAAAAAGGTTTTCAAGCCTCAGACCTTACTTCGTAAGGTAATCTAGATCAGTACTGCCATGAATTTCCTAGTGAGTGTAAATATCAAGCTGTGTTACCTTTATGGGTTCATCCATTTTGGACATCTTCATTCTATGATCTAAACAATTATTTCAGCAATCCTAAAAAATATAAGAACCTCATGAGAATAAGATACACACATGTTATAATGCAACACAATAAGATTGGAACTTTATTATAAAATAAAAATAAGTGCACATGCTAAAAAGTATCAATAAGACATTGATAATAAAGAAGTCTCTACTGAGCTAGTAAAAATTTTTGTCTCAAATCAAAGTTAAAAGCACCTAGCTCATAAGGAGGGTTGATATTGATTAAAATACTGAAAAGAAAGTGAACACTGTCCATGACATCAAGACCTAAAAATCTTAAATGCTCTACCCAACGGATCCTGAATGTATAAGCTGGATGGAAAAAGAGAATTCTCATACTATCTTAAAGCTAGATGTCTGAGGTAGTAAACACGTACAATTTGATGTGAAAATGATGGTGTCTAGCTGCATAAGAAATATAGCTATCAAACCAGTGTCTTTACCTTACAACTGGTTGCATCGTACATGCAGATGCTTCCCATTTGCAGACTATAATATTAAGATTTACAAAATCGATACAAAGCAATAAGGTAAATTAGCATAGCCCTTGCTAAATACATACTCCCTCCACTTGTAATAGGAAACGAACCCGCATACACAGTTGTGTTAGGGTGTCTATTGAAAAGACTCTTGTACAAATTGGATTCAAATACATCAACCAAATCAGACACACATGAGTACGATAGGTCAACACATCAAGCAAATACTAGTAGCCCTTATATTCTTCCTCCACTTGAAAAAGAAACAGAACTGACTTAAAAATTAACGTGTATGGAAGACCACATCTATGTTCTAGACTAAATGCCTCTTTCTCTCTTTCATGATTCACAAAATGTGTATATGCATAAAGTGAGAATTGCATTGCCACTCATGTATCAGCCTTATTCTCCTAATATCATCCTTCACATTCGAATAGATCGCAATTTTAGGAGAAATACAAGAGAAAAAAAAGAACTTGCCTGAAGGACTCGAGTCTCAGAAGTTAGAATGGTTTAACTCCAAGAAGTAGCCTATAGACAATCGGTGTTTCTTTTGCTTGTTTTCTATCTCATGGTTGTTCTTCAAATGTTGAATATTCACCTATTCATTGCGCAAACCACATTCAGCAAACCACATTCATTGGGCAATTTTAGTAGCTACTCTATACACGTTCTTTAAATAATCTACACACAATACTTACGGGTAATGACTCAGGAGTCAGGACTCAAGATTTGAAGCTGGAGCCTTGAATCCGTTTGCAGAATCGCTACTAGCTAGACGCTGAGGCGCTGACTCGCTGAGGAATGGAAGCTCGAAGGCTGAAGCAGTTCACAACTTCAGAGTTCACTGACGCTCGCGGCTCGATGCTGATAGTTGATAAGTTTCACACACAAATGACGATTCACTTAGAAGTTAGGATTCAAGAAATTTTAGGAACGCGCTACTTTCACACTTCAGACTTTAGAAAACATGAAATTGTCCGCCCGACGCCCATTTCTCAACTAATAATATTATATGAATATATATATATATATATATATATATATATATAAAATGACAGGTAATTTTATTATTTGTGCTTGTCAATTGACAAGCAAATTCAAATTCAACATGTCTATTGACAGGTAAATTTTCATGCACTCCTGTAATATGACAGGGAAAAAAAAATTATACCTGTTTTTGACAGAAAAAATAGCCTTTTGACAGGAAAAAAACCGTCAATTTTAGGCCTTGAAGAGGATAACCATCTAACAGAGACGATGACGATGATTAGGACACGTGAAAAACCATGTCAAATCTGTCAACTGAGTACAAAAAAAGTAACAGAGAGTCAGAGACGATGACGAATGACGATGATTAGGACACGGAAAAACCATGTCAAATCTGTCAACTGAGTACAAAGAAAGCGCATGACACAATCGTCTGCCTCACAGGTTGTGTTACGTGTTGTCGCCCTTGGGCCTTCTTATTGATATTTATCAGTGAGCGCGTGACCGGCGTGTGTAATATACACCGTCATCAATTTGACATCCATGATCCACATTGCACAACGCGACATGAACTCCTACACAATCGCGATTCGCGATTCGCCATCATCCGTGGACCGTGATACTCCATAGAAAATCAGAACTAGGAACATGTATAATTCAGTTTGTGTGCAGGCGTTGATTTTCTATTGTTGATTTTCTATTTTTTTCCTCTTTCTACCTGACACGACTGTCTCAACCTGGACAGCGATATTAATATGTTTACAGAGCGCGTGACCAGCGTGCTACGTGTATAACACAGACTCGTGACTCAGGGCATCGTGATTTGTGCTGGTTGACAAGCAATTAGCATACGCGACATGTACTCCATCAGAGCCGTCATCATCCGTCATGCAATTCGAAGATATATAATTCATGAATTGTGCTACCATGCAATTCAAACATATATAATTCATCATCTGTTGATCTCGGAAGATGCTGCTACGAAAGGTGCTCTTTCATCTCACATAAACACTGGTCATTAGACTTATCCACAAAAAAGGTCCTAAGGAGGACTTAAACTATTGGAGACCCATTACTTGCCTCAACTCTGTGTATAGAATATTTGCTTCTCCTCTTGCTAGAAGACTTAGTCCCTTTATGAACAAAATTATGTTGCCTATGCAAAAGTGCTTTATAAAAGAGAGGTACATTTAAGAGGCCATTATTTCTATCTTGGAAGGTGTAGACGATGCTAATGAAAGAAACCTAGATTACTACTTCTTCAAAGAAGATTTTGATAAGGTTTATGATAGAATTGATTGGGATTCATCTTGCAATCCCTCTATGATAGTGGGCTTGGGAAAAAGTTCATAAAATATGTTAGTGCCCTTTTTGGCAATGCTTGGTCTAGAGTTTCTATGAATGGTCAGCTTTCCTCCCCCTTTAGAATTTGTAGATCCATCAGGCAAGGTTGTCCTTTGGCTCCCCTATTATTTGCCATTCCAGTGATGCTCTTGGGTGGTTGGTGGAACATGAAATGACTAAAGGCAATATCAAAGGCATCCCCATCCCCAACTCTAACAAACAACTTGGTTTGCAGATGTTTGTTGATGACACTAATATGTGCACTCTAGCTGATCTTGATTCTGCAGCCTGTTTTCTCGAATGTTTGAAATTTTTTTGCTTAGCTAGTGGATCTCATATTAATCATTCTAAACGTGGATTTAGGACTTCTAATTATTTGATACCTAATTGTATAGCTATAAAGAGTTGTCTTATATTATAGGAACATGTCATTTTTAGGCTTTTGGGTATTCCCATGGAATTTAATGTCTCAATGCAACAAAGATGGGAATGGATATTTGACAAATTCAAAAAAAAGGTTTTCAGATGGTATAATGTATACTCTTCTCTGTCTCATAGAACTTTTATTCTCAAAGATTATCTCCTACCTTGTTTGGTGTATTATTTGTCCTACTGGATGCCATCCAAAGGACAACTTATCCAAGTGATAGTTCTTGCTAGAAGGTTCTTATGGGGTGGAAATGAGCATGCTTTTAGAGTCCCTAAGGTTGCCTGGTACATCTGTTGTCTTCCCAAAAAACACGGAGTTTTTGGTATTATCAACCCAATCAAGATGGTTGAAAACCTTTCTCCTAAGTGGATTTTTAGATGCATTAGCTCTACTAATATCTAGGCTTTG
The DNA here is from genome assembly GCA_020310875.1 of Ceratopteris richardii. Taxonomy (NCBI): domain Eukaryota; kingdom Viridiplantae; phylum Streptophyta; class Polypodiopsida; order Polypodiales; family Pteridaceae; genus Ceratopteris; species Ceratopteris richardii. The sequence goes on from CM035424.1 coordinate 71,243,637, forward strand.
CTTCTAAAAAGGGATACTCACAAGTTTTTTGTCAAAAAATATAGGCCATCACTTTTAGCAGGTGTGAAGCAGGTATTAGCTACACCAATTCATCTCTTGTGACGATCCACCATCTCCTCCAACAGTGCTATCAGAGCAAACACAATCAAGATGGGAGATGGATTTCCATCCTTCATTCACAAATTGGACAAGAACAACTACTCAGCATGGTCACTAAGGATGCAAGCATACCTTCAAGGGAGAAGCTTGTATGGATATATCTCAGGAGATGAGGACATGCCAATTTTTAGAAGCAAGCATCAACCAAGGGAAGAGCAAGAAAGGTTGGCCACATGGTTTGCAACACATGCTCTTGTTAGGTCATATCTACTAAACTCAATCTCTGATTTCTTGTTACCACATGGAATTGTAGACCTCCCAAGAGACTTGGGAAGTACTTTCATCATATTTCTCCTCAAACACAAGAGCTAGGAAGAATCAGTTGTGGATGGAATTCACAACCCTTAAGAAACAACCAAAGCAAGGAGTGGTTGATTATGTAACCAAAATGAAAGATAGGTGAACAGCTCACAAGCATTGGAGAAGAGATAGAGGAAGAGCCCATAGTGAGGCAGATTTTCAATGGGATTAAGGCTGATGAAAAATGGGAGTCCTTCACCACAACAATGGACCTCTACATGGATATGAAAATACCTGATCTCAACACCTTGATGGGGCAATTTTTCACCCATGAGACAAAGCTCAATAGAAATGGTGACAACACAAAAGGTAACCAATCTTCTACCCTTTATATAGACAAGAATAAAGCTGAGGATAAAGGTAAAAGCAAGAAACAGAAAGAAGAGGCTAGTACCTCTCAAGCTAATTATGCAGGAAGAGGAAGTGCTAGAGGAAGGGGTAGAGGAGGAAAGCAAGGCAAGGGGAGACCCTACAACAATTCACCATGCAACATTTGTGGTCTTAACAACCACACTACAGAAGAATGCTACAAAAATACAAGGACGAAAGGGGAAGAGGCTTCCATAGAGGAAGGTATGGACAATCTAGAGGTAGGTATAACAATGGTGGAGGCAACTACAACCATAACTACAATCAAGGCTACAACAACAAAAATTATCGAGGAGGCTTTAGAGGAAGAAGGGACTTCAACAACTATACTGATTCAGGTTGTTCCAATCATGTGGCAAGAAATGTGGCTCTATTGTCTTATCTTGAAGAACCCAAGGGGAACCATGAAGTACAAACAAGTGATGACACTAAACACTTAGTGAAGAAAATTGGAAATGTCAAAACATCTGATGGTAGTATGAACCTGTTGTATAATTACATGGGTCTAAGGGGTAGAACCCTTGGGTTTCTAGGTGTGAAACCCTTGGGATTTATGGGTTTATTTACCCCTTTTAGATGGGTCTTGAACCTTAGGGCTAAGTCTCTAAGGTTGAGTACCTTAGGCTTGATTGGAAGCTTCTCCTAGCCACTTGGTTTGTACGTGAGAGCTTGGAGAGTCTTCTTTTAGAAGCCATGTGATTTCATGTGATATCCTAAGCTTGGAAACCATGTGAACGCCTTAGTGACCCATGTGATGGAAGGTACACATGTCCTCTTGAGAAGGACTTACCGAGCTTGGAGAGTCTTCTTTTAGAAGCCATGTGATTTCATGTGATATCCTAAGCTTGGAAACCATGTGAATGCCTTAGTGACCCATGTGATGGAAGGTACACATGTCCTCTTGAGAAGGACTTACCCCCTTGGTCTTGGAGTTATATATTGGAGGGGTTGGTTGGGTGGAAACACATCTCTCTCTCCTAGTGTGAGCTTGCTAGTTAGTCTTCTTAGTTGTTGAGTTGTGGAGGTTATGGACTTACCCCCTTGGTCTTGGAGTTATATATTGGAGGGGTTGGTTGGGTGGAAACACATCTCTCTCCTAGTGTGAGCTTGCTAGTTAGTCTTCTTAGTTGTTGAGTTGTGGAGGTTATGGAGCTTTCACCCTTGGGTTTCTAGGTGTGAAACCCTTGGGATTTATGGGTTTATTTACCCCTTTTAGATGGGTCTTGAACCTTAGGCTAATTCTCTAAGATTGAGTACCTTAGGCTTGATTGGAAGCTTCTCGTAGCCACTTGGTTTGTACGTGAGAGCTTCTCCTAGCCACTTGGTTTGTACGTGAGAGCTTGGAGAGTCTTCTTTTAGAAGCCATGTGATTTTGTGTGATATCCCAAGCTTGGAAACCATGTGAACGCCTTAGTGACCCATGTGATGGAAGGTACACATGTCCCCTTGAGAAGGACTTACCGAGCTTGGAGAGTCTTCTTTTAGAAGCCATGTGATTTCATGTGATATCCTAAGCTTGGAAACCATGTGAACGCCTTAGTGACCCATGTGATGGAAGGTACACATGTCCTCTTGAGAAGGACTTACCCCCTTGGTCTTGGAGTTATATATTGGAGGGGTTGGTTGGGTGGAAACACATCTCTCTCTCCTAGTGTGAGCTTGCTAGTTAGTCTTCTTAGTTGTTGAGTTGTGGAGGTTATGGACTTACCCCCTTGGTCTTGGAGTTATATATTGGAGGGGTTGGTTGGGTGGAAACACATCTCTCTCCTAGTGTGAGCTTGCTAGTTAGTCGTCTTAGTTGTTGAGTTGTGGAGGTTATGGAGCTTTCACAACAGGGGTATCCGAGCTAGGATCTTAGAGCTTCTAGTTGAAGGACTCTATTCTGAATTAGCGTGTGAGCATGAAGAAGTTTTCTTCGCATGTCCTTGATCTCGAGAAGTTGTTGCTCAAGGTGAATTTCTCAAGTACTCGAGGGACTCTTGCTTGCAAAACAGGACTGTATGTGACCCGCCGCTCTCTGAGGTTAGTTTATACTGTATATGGACTTCTCAAATAACCGACGGGAGCCGCTATTCTTATCATGCCATGTAGCCCAGCACACGAGTTTGACTGAGAAGAGAAGCTCATTTCTTCCCACTCGGAACTTCTGGATGAAGTGCGCAAGCCTCATTATATGAAGAGATTTGCAGTGTGTAGGTATCGTGTATATGGGATTTGCCCCCATTGTTGCTCACCATCCCTGAGGCTCACCCGACATCAGCCCGCGTCTATAGCGTAGCCAAATGATTTCTCAGCCGCTCAGGGAGAAAGCAGAGTCTAGCTGGCTGATGCTCCGCCCTTCACGCCTTAGTACGTGATACAAAACTGATGCAGTTTTGGGATCGTTCTGCTAACTCACCTCATCGTCCAGATGGGTTGAAACACTCCGTCTATTTTCCTTTGCGACGCAGTTCCGTTCAAGATCTTCGTCTTGCCAACAGACAACCATCATGAATCTCAGATGGCTCGTCTCCCTCGAAGGTAGATGTTAGAGGGTTATGTTGAGGCAACAGAAGCCATAGTCAGTAGTCCGAATGATTGAAGGTCCGGGGCGTGAATGCCTTCGCATCCTCCTGCAACAGTTGCAGCAAGGATGTTGATTCGGCACTGTTATCTGGGAGTGTTGTAAAGGTGCTTTCAGCCTCAAGGATGTTGATTCGGCATTGTTATCTGGGAGTGACGTAAAGCAAGAAAGGATCGAGAACAAAGAGGTGTTGCTTCCCGGCAATTAGGAGTATATTCATCATCAAATTATATCAGGGAAGTACATTTTTCTTTCATTCTTTCATATGATAGACTACCCACATGCATGCCTACAATAGCTCATGCACATATGATCGTGCATGGCCGAGTCTATGTAGCTAGATCTTTTGAGCTCCTTTCTTTTAAATTGCCTATTTAATAGTCATGTGGATGAGTATGAGCATAGAGAAAGCGTCTCTTCCTAAATATCAAGGCCATGCATGTTTTTGTTTTATGGCATGGTGCACTTGCACACTTGGGTACCGAAGGAAGTATAAATCGCCAAGAATGAAGGTAGAAGAAAGGATCTTCCTAAGAAATCATTAAAGAAAAAGTTTTGATGAAGATACGTATTATTTCACTTACGACCTTTTCCAAATTTTGTGCTTTCCAAGCATAAATGGGTTGAGGGTATACGCATTTAGTGCATGAATTTATTATGCACAAAGCTCGGTTGTACATGCCCCTACATGCATAAAAATATGATTTTCTTTTCTTTTTTAAAAGCAAATGAGGCATACACATAGCTATGCATAAAGATTGCACCCTTGGGTATGCATGATATATGCATGAAATTACCTTGGGCACTCAAGTAAGTATTAGAAGCCCAAGAAGGACTTCAACAATGGACGAGATGGGAGTTGTACCCAAGCACGGTGGCCCAAGCCTGCTTCATCACCTTGAGACCACTAAAATAAAGTCAAGGGATGGACGAAGCTTAATTTCCAGGTAAGTATTTGCACCTCTTTCTTTTCCTTAAAGAACAGTGCATGCCATATTAGACAGGACTTAGAAATGGATGCATAGATTATGGTGGCCTAGTTTCTATGGTCACATAGACAATCAATGATGGAGATAAGTTGCATTATGCATCAAACTCATATGGTTTTGGAAAAGAAAGATTGGAAGTGCATAAAAACGGTCATGGTTAGGAAGAATGCATCTAATGCATTGCTGAAACTCGCATATACTAAGTTTTAGGGAAATTTTGCACCATCCGTTGGATGAACAAAGTTCTGAATTGGAACTTTTGCATGCTTTAAGGAGGGGTTCAACTTCTGAACCTTATGCATGCAACGCATTTTCCAATAAAGGTGTAAATATTTTGGTATACACTAAACTATGCATTTGGAAGAGGGAGATTAAGTTCTTGAAGTTAAATAAGATTTATTTTGTTGGAAGAATGGTGATGAGGCCAATTGGCCACTATACACCATTTAATCCCTTTATATTTGGCTTAGTAATTAAAAGTCAAATAAGTCTAACTTCTTGGAAATACCTTAAGCTTAAAATCCTTCTTATGGAATTTTAAATTCCATAAAAGCCCATGGCATGTCTGATCAGGAAGGCCATAGTACGAAAATTTTTCTCTCTTGAAACCACGATACAATCATGGTAACTTAGAGCATTATCTTCTCAAAGTTCTAAGGGAGAGAAAATATGATACAACAAAATCTTAGTATTGGAAGATGAAAGTATTACTGCTTTTGTTCAAGAAAGTTCTTTGTTTGAAAGAACTTAAGAACTATTTGGAGCCTTACATTATTCTTCCAAGCAAATGCAAGGCATGAAGAGAAGGTAAGACCTGAGGGTTTTAATAAAACCGAAATACCATTTTTTCAATATCCTAAGAGTAAAGGGATATTTAAAATGGTAATCTACTTCAAACATAGAGATTTGATTGGCAATTCAAATTATTCTTTCTCAAATGACTCATTATGTCATAAGAGATAATATCTAGTTGAGTATAAACTAGCTCTATTATCAAGTGACATAAATTGATCTTTTAGGGTACATCTGAACAAAGGAATCATTGAAAAACCAATCTTTGACATTAAGTCTGGTCAAGTTGCAATTACAATTGAGACTTGGTAAGTTGAAAGTCCATTGTAGCATATGCAATACAGTGGAAATAATACTTACAAGTCCAAGAAGTAATAGATCTTACTTGATTAGAAGATGGTTTGATCCCAAAATTAAAGCTAAATTTACCTTTACTTAAGTGGAAGTGTAAGTTGGATGGTATGGTACATCTAGGCTTACATTACCACTGAAGTAAATTCGGTGGTATGGGACATCGAATTTGTGGGTAATCTCAACTTCAACTTTGGGACATTTGTTCTGAGAAAGCATAAAAAGCTCTGAATAGTTCTTTTAACCAGGAAGGAGAATTAAAGATTGAAAATAAACTCTTTCAAATACTTCTGAAAGAGCACAATTTTCAATTTACTCTTAGGTAGTTTTCGAGGACGAAAACTCTTAAGGAGGGGAGAAAGTCCCCAAGAACTTGTATCTTATGCCTTGAAAAGACCGAATAGGGTATTGCAAGGTAAAAGATGTGCAAGAAATAGATAAAGTTGAAGTACTTCCTCGTATTCTAGTACTTCTTATATCTTTCATTACATCTTCAAACTAATTGAAGTTCTCAGAGATTGGGAATTCTCAAAGAACCCCAATGCAAGAGAAGACTTGCATATACCATTAGGATTGTATAAATCCTAAATGGGATAGGAAAAAAAGTTGGATGAGCTATAAGCATAATCCTAAAAGTATATTGATGCTTCATAGGGATAACATAACATACGTTATGGATTCTAGTAATATAGACCTAAGGAATATGACTTCTTGTATGAAGCATAATAGCTAGATCCCTAAGTAAAACCCATGGGTAAAGCTTTGAAGCATGAAGGGATCTATTTGAGAAAGACCTAGTCTTATCTCTTATTTTGGATAAAGAAGAGAAGAAAGTCAAAAGACCCAAGTAGGGCAAAGATCAAGTCAAACTTTAAAGTTTGATAAGATGAGTCACACCACATTAAATGGTTAACCAATTATTTAAGTAAGATTAGTAGTGGTGTATCTAAGCACCTTAGTCCTTGCTCTCATAATTTGGTACCATAGTATGAAGGGCATTTAAAAGGACAGAAAAGGTGAGAAAGTATAGAGACAAAGTTATGTGGATTGGATGAGGAACCCACTGGTATGGGATGGTGGATACTGAATCCCATTGAGTACTTTTTATTGATGGCCAGAAGAAAAAGGGACTCGTGATCCAATGGAATACATCAGGAAGAAAATGTCTAGGAATAGGCATCTTCTTCAATTATCCTCTCAAAGGGAAGAAGAATTCTTCCAACAAGATATGAAAGTATCTATCTCTTATAGAGAGTTAGAAATAAGGAGAGGATCAACTTTTTTGAGTTTGAAGGTAAACTCCAAAGGACGAAGCTCTAAAAGCTTCATGCCAAATTATGACTTGAAATTCAAGGATCACAAAAATGATCTTAGATCAAGCTTGAAAGAAAGCTTAGAAAGATCATCTTTTTGATACTTGATAAATCAAGTTAACTGAAGAATAGGAAAGATCCAATGATGATGTCAACATAGGACATCTTTAACAGATTGAGAATATAAGGGAGAGAACTCTAGAAGGATCAAGAAGACCCTTAAGGTTTGAGATCGGATTAAAGATCCGTAAAGGTTAAACATTGAAGAAATGATTGGAATAATCTGTTTCTACTTATGACCTTAAAGGTAACACGATCTTTTACACTATGAGTTCCCATCTTGGGACATAGTTATAAAGATCTTATCTTTTTGGAAGAACAAGTAAAATAGGTTTCAATCAAAGGCTACAATAGTTAGATTAACCCTTATGTATTCTAGTCCCTTAAAAGTGGATTCTCAAAACTACGTAAAGTTCTGAAAGAACATTGCATCCACTTTTCGGTAAGCTCTCTCTGAAGATAAAGAGGATGTTATATAATCCACCTTTACCATTCTATTGGTTAGGTAGGGATTATATAATGAAATTCCCCTCTATTTAGAATTATTGGAGGTGAATTGCAAACAAGGAAATCCACCCATTTCACGAAAAAATGGTGATTTGGGTGAGAAGAAAGATGGTGGATGCAATCCAAAGATGAGTAGGTGCTGCTACAACCAGCTTCACACCAGCCAACTGAGACATCAGAGTTGATTAGTAGACCCTTTGAGCTTCCTAAATCCACCAGAATATCAGCCAAGTACTTTGGAACATGTATCCCAAAAGTTTAAGTCAAGACAGACTAGTTGCAAAATGACTAGCTCCCAAAACTTGCTATTTTTGGACATACACCTGCTGGAAAAAATGAACAGTGCTCTTAACCTGGAAGGAATTAGAAAACTTCCTTTTGGGCATAGCAAATAGACTTAGCAAGCTTCCCAATCCAAGTTAAAACACTTCAAATGATGGACTGAGCACTGAGAACAAGTTTCAACAATTTCTGGAACCTCCCCACAATTCTCGGGGCACTGCAGAGATAGACCAGTAAGCAGTAAAATGCAGATATCTCCAAAAGTATTTATCCAATGACCTTGAAAACTTCTATGCACAAAGTAGACAGTACAATCTATCCAACGCAAGTCAAATCACTGAAAAAGGTTCAATAGAACTTGAGATATGGCCTTCTGAAGTTACTGCTCTGAGTGAGTATAGCAGAGAACAAAACAGAGAAGTAGATGATGATAAATGTATAGATTCACATATGATTACAACCACATTGGCAATGAATCTTTGCACAATGGGAGTAGAATGATAGAGCTATGGAGTAAGCTCTTCAATCTCTACAAAATGACATGAAGTGGTCACGTACAAGGCTTGCTAATCGCCTCTTCCTTCTTGCTCCTTTTATAGCTATTCTTGGAGGGAGTTTTGAATTCGAATTCGAATGGCTCCACCTAAAAGTGATCCCCAAAGTTAGGAGAGATTCGCTCAGCTCTAAATTTTGTGGTTTTAGGTAGTTAGAACCACGAATTTTCTTTTACATCATGGATGAGGTAAGCCATCCTTTTCCTTTTTTCTTTTCCCATTTACAAGAGATAAAATGTACTCTTTTACAAGAGGTGTTCACATGACTACTCATGTGACTTACAAATGAGGATAATATCAAATATATCAAGCATGTAGGCTTGGGTAAAATGCACCAACAGCTCCCCCTCAAGCCTAACATGCTTGGCCTTCAAATAAGTCTTCAATTGTCCTTGATTTCCTGCAAGCCAATCATCAACTTGAATCTACTTAATTTTGTACCATCAAGAGCTTTAGTCAACATGTCGGCACATTGCATATCTGTAGAGACATAGGATAGTTGAATATCCTTGCTCATTAGCTTCTCCCTTACGTAATGGTAGTGGACTTCAATATGCTTGGTTCTAGCATGGTATACCGGATTAGCTGCTAGATGTAGTGAGCTTGTGTTGTCACCAAAAATATGAGGTGTTGAAGAATGAAGTCCAAGATCTGTGTACAAAGACTTTAACCACATGATTTCTTGAGTTGCATTAGCCAAACCTCTATATTCGGCTTTGATAGAAGATAATGCCACGGTTGGTTGCTTCTTCGATGACCAGGAAATGATTTTTGAACCTGCAAATGATACATACCCTGATGTGCTTCTTCTATCATCTTTAGATCCGGCCCAATCTGCATCTGAGTAGACCTTTAGCTCAATATCTAAAGTAAATGAATAAAACAAACCTTCATTCATAGTCCCCTTTAGGTACTTGAGGACTCTCTTGGCCGCTTCCATGTGTGGTCTTCTCGGCTTATGCATAAACTGACTCAATATGCTAACACTATAGCATATATCCACCCTTGTGAGTGTTGCATAGTTCAAACTTCCAACCAAGCTTTGATAGCTTGTGATGTCTTCAATTGGCTCTCCTTCATAAGCACTAAGCTTATGATTTTGCTCCATAGGTGTGCCTGCACACTTGGTATTTTCCATCTAATAGATCACTTCAGATCCATTCCTCTTTATGAACAAAGAGGTATCCGCCTTGCTAGCTTTGAATCCTTGGTCTTGCAAATAAGTCACCAATCTGAAATTCCAAGCTCTTGGAGCTTGCTTCAATCCATACAAAGCTTTCTTTAGTTTGCATACATAGTTAGGATGATGTGCATCCTCATATCCAGGAGGTTGTGCCATATACACTTCCTCAGAAATCCATCCATTCAAGAAAGCATTCTTTACATGAAGTTGATAAAGATTCCAATTTCTAGATGCAGCAAGACTAATGAGAACCCTAATTGTAGGCATTTTTGCAACAGGAGAGAAAGTCTCCTCATAATCAATACCATGGGTTTGAGCAACCCCTTTAGCAACTAACCTTGCTTTGTGTCTATTTATACTTCCATCTGGATTCCTCTTGATTTTGTAGATCCATCGAGATCTGATTATCTTCATAGATGGCTTGTTAGGTACAAGCTCCCAAGTGTCATTCTCCTTCAAGGCTTCCATTTCTTCATCCATTGCATCTCTCCAAGCTTTCTTGCTTTGTGCTTCTTCGAATGTGGTAGGTTCTTCAGGTTGAATCCTTTGCAATGTAGATTGAGTGCTTGGTGACCAAAGAAGTATCATAACCAAACCTCTCTGGTTTCTTCTTCTCCCTTGAAGACCTTCTAAGTGGTTGATGTGAGCTCTCCGGTCCATATGTAGCATCCTGCATCTTTGCTTTACCTTTGTTCTTCCATAGCTTTAGTCTTTCCTAGTCTTCTAGGTCAATCTCCGAATCACTTTCTTCAATCTGCTTTGGCTCCTTTGGTTGAAGTAATGGAAAGTCTTCATCCAAGTCATACGGCAACTTCACTTTCCTGTCATCATCAAACCATGATTTGTTTTCATCAAAAATTACATCTCTACTCACAGAAAATCCTTTATTGGTTGGATTGTACAATCTATATCCTTTTTGGTTTTGGTCATAACCAATGAATACACACTTCTCTGCCTTGGGATCCAATTTCCCTCTTACTTGAGAAGGAATGTGAGCATAGGCTAAGCATCCAAAGATTTTGCAATGCTCTAGACTAGGTCTTCTTCCATTCCACACTTCATATGGAGTGGTTCCATCTAGTGACTTAGATGGAAGTCTATTTATGAGATATGTGGCTGTCGACACAGCCTCTGCCCATAGGTAGTTCGGCAATCCCTTTTCGTTGAGCATGGACCTTGCAGCTTCGACAATAGCTCTGTTCCTCCTCTCTGCTACACCATTGAGTTCGGGTGTATACCTTGTAGTGACTTCCCTTTTAATGCCTCTTTCATGCAAGAAGGCATCAAATTCAGAAGAGAAGTATTCTCCTCCACCATCTGATCTGAGTCTTCTTAAAGTCCTACCTATTTGGTTTTCAACAAGAGCAATATACTTCTTAAAGCAATTAAACACTTCATCCTTGTGCTTCATGAAAAACAGAATGGTCCACCTGCTACAATCATCTATGAAAGACACATAATATCTTGAGCCTGATATAGATGGCTCCTTACTTGGACCCCACACATCCGTGTGCACTAGATCCAAAGGATTTTAATACATATATCCTTTCTTATTGAAAGGTTGTCTATGAGCCTTGCCGAGTTGACAAGCTTCACACTTATAAATCATGTGTTGCCTTGTGATATTAGGCAAACCAAGTACACTTGGTCCCTGCAAATCTATTTGAGTGTCCTCTCACCAATGTGAGCAAGCCTTTTGTGCCATATCTCCAACTCTGTTAGAGTTTGAGATCCATAACTAAACAAAGCTATGTTCTTTGTATCTTCCACTTCAAAAGTGAAAAGGCTTCCTGTCTTTTCTCCTTTGGCAATCCTTCGAAAGCCTTGCCTTGGGTCTTCAACATATGCTCCAAATCGATTGAATCTAACCTGCAATCCTTTTTCAACAATCTGTCCAACACTTATTAAATTTTTGGTAATTGTAGGGACATACAAGACTTTGCTTAAGAGGTTCATATTCCCATCTGATGTCTTCACATTACCTATCTTCTCCACTGAGTGCTTTGTGTCATCTCCTGTCTGCACTTCATGCTTGTTATGAGGATCTTCCAAATCAGAAAGTAAAGCCACATTTCCTGCTACATGGTTCGAGCATCCCGAATCAATGTAAAATATGTGATCATCATCCTTACCCTTCTTCGCTGATAGATTCATAATCAATAATGAATCTTCTTGACTTTGGTCCTCTGCATAGTTATTGTAATCTCTTCTTCCTCTATGGCCACTTTGATAGTTGTTGTTGTTGTTGTAATTGTTGTTGTAGTAGTTGTTGTTGTAGCCTCCATTGTGCCTGCCTCTATTTGATCCATAGCCACCTCTATTGAATCCTCTTCCTCTTGAGTTCCTCGGGTTCCTGAAACATTCTTCAGTAGTATGGTTAGATAAGCCACATATGTTGCAAGGTTGAGATGATTGGAATCTCCCCCTGCCTTGCTTTCCACTTCTGCCTCTTCCTCTAGCTCTTCCTCTACCTGCAAAGTTTGCTTGGAAAGAGCTACCTTCATCTTCATTCTTCCTATTCTTTGACTTGTCCTTGACCTTAGCTTTATCAAAATATAAGGCAGAAGTTTGATTACCTCTTGAGGACTCACCACCTTTGCTAATCTTTGCTTCATGAGTGAAGAGTTGGCCCATGAGTGTGTTGAGGTCGGGTACATGCATATCCATGTATAAATCCATGGCTGTTGTGAATGACTCCCACTTGTCGTCTGCTTTGATTCCATTCATGATTTGACTTATGATTTGCTCCTCTTCAATTACCTCTCCAATGCTTCCAAGTTGGTCGGAAATCTCCTTCATCTTTGTGACATAATCAGTCACATTTTGCTTCGGGCTTTTCTTCATTGTTGTGAACTCCATCCACAATTGGTTCTTCCTTGCTCGAGTGTTGGAAGAGAAGAAAGAAGCAAGTGCATTCCAGGTCTCTCTTGATGTCTTGCATCCCTTGACATGAGGTAAAAGAAAATCAAAGATGAGTTTAGAATATAGGACCTTGCAAGTGCATCCTTCGAACACCAATTCGAAAGTCCTTCCACTTCTTCATGTGATGGTTGCCCTTTGTTCCTCATGGTTGGCATTGCTTCATCTCCGGATATGAATCCATATAGATTCCTCCCTTGAAGGTAAGCCTCCATCCTTAGAGACCATGCCGGGTAGTTGTTTCGATCCAATTTGTCAATTGTTGATGGAATTCCATCTCCCATGTTGCTTGACTATGCTCTGATACCACTGAGAAGAGAGATGGTGGATGCAATCCAAAGATGAGTAGGTGCTGCTACAACCAGCTTCACACCAGCCAACTGAGACTTCAGAGTTGATTAGTAGACCCTTTGAGCTTCCTAAATCCACCAAAATATCAGCCAAGTACTTTGGAACATGTATCCCAAAAGTTTAAGTCAAGACAGACTAGTTGCAAAATGACTAGCTCCCAAAACTTGCTATTTTTGGACATACACCTGCTGGAAAAAATGAACAGTGCTCTCAACCCGGAAGGAATTAGAAAACTTCCTTTTGGGCATAGCAAATAGACTTAGCAAGCTTCCCAATCCAAGTTAAAACACTTCAAATGATGGATTGAGCACTGAGAACAAGTTTCAACAATTTCTGGAACCTCCCCACAATTCTCGGGGCACTGCAGAGATAGACCAGTAAGTAGTAAAATGCAGATATCTCCAAACGTATTTATCCAATGACCTTGAAAACTTATATGCACAAAGTAGACAGTAAATCTATCCAACGCAAGTTAAATTACTGAAAAAGGTTCAGTAGAACTCGAGATATGACCTTCTGAAGTTACTGCTCTGAGTGAGTATAGTAGAGAACAAAACAGAGAAGTAGATGATGATAAATGTATAGATTCACATATGATTACAACCACATTGGCAATGAATCTTTGCACAATGGGAGTAGAATGATACAGCTATGGAGTAAGCTCTTCAATCTCTACAAAATGACATGAAGTGGTCACGTACAAGGCTTGCTAATCGCCTCTTCCTTCTTGCTCCTTTTATAGCTATTCTTGGAGGGAGTTTTGAATTCGAATTCGAATGGCTCCACCTAAAAGTGATCTCCAAAGTTAGGAGAGATTCCCTCAGCTCTAAATTTCGTGATTTTAGGTAGTTAGAACCACGAATTTGCTTTTACATCATGGATGAGGTAAGCCATCCTTTTCCTTTTTTCTTTTTCCATTTACAAGAGATAAAATGTACTCTTTTACAAGAGGTGTTCACATGACTACTCATGTGACTTACAAATGAGGATAATATCAAATATATCAAGCATGTAGGCTTGGGTAAAATGCACCAACATTGGGCAGGGATTATGAAAGATTCATCTTCCTTTCAGAACAAGTTGGGTTCTAACTTGAGAGATGAATCTGATAAAGAAACCTGAAGAAGCATTCATCTATTTTGCTAGGTCCATGCACAAGTGGTGCAAAGCAATGGACCAAGATAGTAATTTAGCTGAGTCGCTTTATATCCACCTAATTCACATGTTTAAGCTATGGAGAGCCAGATGGCACATGGCTTAAACAGGGAAATAGGCACGGATGTTCTCTTCCACCGTTTTCATTCTTTCCATACTTTGCATTCGACTCAGTTCTTTTTCGTATGCAAACTAGATGGAACTTTGAATGATTGGGACAGGGAACTAGACCACACATGGATTCTCCTCTTTTTTAGATTCATTCGGGGTAGAATTCCCCTTTCGAATTAAGAGGTGAACTTAGAGAGATGAAAGCCATGATGCTTGAGATTGATCATGGAGCACGGGGGAATACCCCAAGGGTATATATCTCCACTCATTTCCGAGGACGGAAATGCTTTTAAGGGGGGGAGAATGTTGTATAATTACATGGGTCTAAGGGGTAGAACCCTTGGGTTTCTAGGTGTGAAACGCTTGGGATTTATGGGTTTATTTACCCCTTTTAGATGGTTCTTGAACCTTAGGGCTAATTCTCTAAGGTTGAGTACCTTAGGCTTGATTGGAAGCTTCTCCTAGCCACTTGATTTGTACGTGAGAGCTTGGAGAGTCTTCTTTTAGAAGCCATGTGATTTCATGTGATATTCTAAGCTTGGAAACCATGTGAACACCTTAGGGACCCATGTGATGGAAGGTACACATGTCCTCTTGAGAAGGACTTACCCCCTTGGTCTTGGAGTTATATATTGAAGGGGTTGGTTGGGTGGAAACACATCTCTCTCTCCTAGTGTGAGCTTGCTAGTTAGTCTTCTTAGTTGTTGAGTTGTGGAGGCTATGGGGCTTTCACAACAGAACCTTTTGGGCAAAGTTTTGTATGTGCCTACTATAATCGAAAACCTAATTAGTGTTGGGCAGATTGTAGAGAAAGGTCTAGAGGTCAAGTTCACTAAGCATGGAGCATATGTGGAAGACCATCAACAAGGCTTCAAAAGGATTTCCAATAGTGCTACACCTGCAGAAATCTGAAATGGTGTCCTCTTTACCCAAACTTGAGGCACCTGGTAAACATGTTTATGAAGGCTCTATTTTGGGGAAAATGCAGCGTTCATCATTCCCAAAAGATGGTTCATTTTGAGCTACTTAAAAATTGCAACTTGTTCATAGTGATGTCTATGGTCCTATGCAGACACCTTCTTTTGGGGACTATCTTTACTTCTTGATGTTCATCGATGATTTTTCTAGGCATGCATGGGTATATCCATTGAAAGAAAAGTTTGAAGTGTTTATGTGCTTCAAACAATTTTTGGTTTTGGCTGAAAATCTGTCAACATGTAAAATGGGGACCCTCCATTCTGATCGAGGGAGGGAATATATGTCTTCTAACTTTAATGCATTTCTGGTTGAATGTGGGATAAATGATCAGTGTATGCTGTATACACCTCAACAGAATGGAGTTCCTGAACGGAAGAACAAGTCACTCATGGAGATGGTAAGGTCTATGGTCAAGAGTCAGGTTTCACCACATACTTTTTGGCTTGAGGTTGTCATGTGTGCAACATATGTACTTAACAGGTGTCCCATTAAAGCATTGTAGTCTATCACTCCATGTGAGACTTGGCATGATCCTAAGCCATATGTTGCTCACCTGCGTGTTTTTGGTTGTCTAGCATATGCATTAGTGCCCGAGCAACATTGTAGGAAATCGGATGATAAAGCAGTGAAATGTATTTTTGTTGGGTATAGTTCTGAAAGTAAAGGCTATCCTCTCTATCATCCATATAATTAACACATTATGGTTAGTTGTGATGTTGTTTTGTGGAGGATGCTATTGAGTCATTACTTTCATGTATTAAGGAGACATTTGTTAGCTGCAAAGACATGTGTGATACTTTGCTTCCTCTTTTTACAGGTGGAGATTCTAGTGCTGGTCCTAATGAGGCAACTTCTGAGCCTTTACAAGTTTTTTGTGATGATGCACATCATTTCATTTCTGATGCAGATTTACATGATGCACTTATTGATGAGAGAACTGATAATGAGGAGGTAAATCTACGCCAAAATGGCTAGTGCAAAGTTTGCATGATAGGAAATCAAATGTACCTCTGTCATACGATACTCGTTCCTGCTCTCATAGTGCCTCTTTTGCATCAGATTGCTATATTATGGCTGCCTCTAGTCTCTGTGATGAGAATGATCATGTCTCATTTGATGAAGCACAAAATTCTGAAAATTGGATGGCTACTATGCAATAAGAATATGAGGCTATCATGAAAAATGGGACCTAGACTTTATGTGACTTGCCTCCTTGCAAGAAGGCCATTGGCACTAAGTGGGTATACAAGCTGAAGCGTAAGGCCGGAACAGTTGATAGGTATAAGGCTAGGCTTGTTGCAAAGGGTTATGCATAGGAAAGAGGCATTGATTTTGATGAGACCTTTGCACCTACTTGCCAAATGACTATTGTTCATAGCATGTGTGCACTTGCAGCTCATCATGGTTGGAATGTACATCAGTTGGACATTAAAACTACATTTTTAAATGGTGACTTGCATGAAGAAGTGTATGTTTTTTAGCTCTGTGGCTTTGTGGAGAAAGGGCATGAAAACTAGGTGTGCAAGTCAAAGAAGGCATGTTTTTTTTTACTCTGACTTGGCCATTTGTTATGACACTTGTGTGTCCACTAGTGGATTTTGCTTCATGCTTGGTAGCTCATGTATATCTTAGTTGAGAAAGAAGTAGCCTACTCTGGCCACTTCCAGTTGTGAGGCTATGTAGCTTTCACAACTACTCTTGACTATGCGTGGCTCAGATGCCTTATGGTTGATTTAGGTGTTTGTTATTCTTCTGCCACCACGATCTTCACTAATAGTCACAACGCATTGAAAGTTGCAAGGAACCCTGTGTTCCATGCTCGCACTAAGCACATTGAGGTGAATTATCGTTATGCCAGGGAGAGGTTCTTTGCTGGAGAGATCAGCTTGGCATATGTGCCCACGCAAGAGAACTTGTTAGACCTTTTCACGAAGGCTCCACCCTGGGAGAAGTTTGAAGCTTTCCGCAAAGCTTTGGGCTTACATGCTTTCATCGATTGATTAAACATAGCTTGCACTTCCTTATACATGAGTGCCAACTCCTTGTTTATGGGATCACTCCTAGGGGGGATTTGTTGATATATTTAGGAAGTGATGTGTATGAACACACTAGGACCACTATGGCACTTTTTCCCTCTTTAGGAGGTTTTTTTCTCCAGGCTTGTATATATGTCTATTGCCCTAACGGGTTACTTATCTTTGTACATTCTACTGGTAATACATTTAGTATTGTGTGTTGTGCTCCAAGCTTCTTCTTCTTCTTCCTTGTGTTGTTCACATGCTTCCACAGACCTCAAACGCCAGTACTATGTGAGTGAGTGCACAAGCCTCATCATCAAATGCCTTTTACCCTAATGTTTGCACCATATTTATTTACCTATGCATTTTCAAAGTATGCAATTAATAAGGCTACATTGTATGCCTTGCATAGGCACTATACTTATCTTCCCATACACTTAACATATAATTTCAAGATTCAATGTTCCCATGAAATGCCAGTTTCGTTTTGAAAAGTTGATTATAGGATTGGCCCATTGAGGACGATGTGCAGGTTTAGTAGGAGTGAATGTCATAGAGATTTACATATGTACATATCTAGAGTTTGAACCATCCATCTCCAAACTTCTAAGACAAGCTTCCAACTCAAAAAACAAAGATCATTGTTGGTCAAAATTTGGTCAAAGATGAGAAACAATATTGTTGCACCATTCAAAATTACTCGTCAAGAGCTTTCGAGCGATACATAAAACTCTATCATTTGGTTCCAAAATGGGCAACGAATCATCAGATAAGTCCAGCATAGTATAAAGCTTTTAGTACAAATTCTACACAAAATCACATGGGTGCCTTGGTTAGCCCAAGTGTTTCTCATAGATGGGACCATGGTTCGATTCCCTCGAATCACAATGATGACAATGAAAAATAAATTCTTTTTTATAACGCTTCATTTGATCAATTTGATTGTGGCATTTTTGTCCTGTGAATCTAATTCGCGGTTGCTTTTTCATACAAGCATAGTTCTTTCTATGATGCAATCATGTTTAGCTTTATCGAAGTGCTTTTAGAGGTTTCTTTTTGAGGACCTTCAAAGCTATATAAAGTAGAGCTTGGCTCATTGTTTCATCATCTTATCTTCTCAAGATCTTCTCAAGATCTTCTCAAGGAGATCTAGCATTGGAGATATTGGAGGCCATCTTGGAGGAGGAGTTGTCACACTCCAGGAGGATTTGTGGTCTACATCTTAGTGGTGATTCTTTTATCATGTTTGGAGGAGGCTCTACACACATGCTTGGAGGAGGCACTACATACATGCTTGGAGGAGGCTCTACATACATGCTTAGAGGAGGATTTTGAAGATTATTATGAGACAACATCACAATCTATGATGCATTGGTAACATGTATTTTACCATTATTTTCCTTCAAATTATATGAACATGTATTATGCATCGATTTCCAATTTTCCATTATTTCTTTCCTTCCAATTCATACCACACTTACTTTTTCTAATTCTGACTAATCTCATCTTTATCGAGCTTGCCTATCTTTTCTATTCCCATATTTGATATGATTTATAACGAATCCATTAACCCCATCTCTCTTATTACACCTATTTCCATCTTTCACATGATGAAGAGTTTCTATCCCGTTTTCACATATCTCTCTTAGTTCCAATATCCCATATGATGAATTTCACCTATCTCACTTAATTTTTATATTCTCTCTTATGATGTTAATAAATTGTACAAGTGATTTGATTAATTTCCATGAGCTCATCTATCTATCTATGGGTGTTTATATTTGAAATCTACCTCCTAAGTTGTTGAAAGCACCCTGGGTGTACTATCTATTTGGAACACTGGCAGTTGGCTTGATCCACCCAACTGAGCATTTCATGACAGGGCCATGATGCAAGACAAGCCAGGAATATGTACACACACACAACGTGGAGATACCCAAAATAGAGAAGAGTGAAGTACTCTGTGAATTTGTAATCTATGCTAATTGTAGCAAATGCTTTGCACTCTAATCAATATCGACTTTCTTTCACTACCATTATGTCTCTTGAAGCATTGTATTGTTCTGTATATTTACGATATTCTTTATATGTTACTATTTTGAATAGGGAATAGAAACACACTGAATATAGTTTAGTTATTCCCATTCCTCGAACTCTTCTTGCTTTATTAACAAACATTAGCCAATAGCCATACCTTTCTAGCTTCTTCTTCTCTCTAATTAATCTTCTAATTGTTTGTTGAGAGGATTCTACTACATCCCTTAACTATTGCACGTTAGCTTTGCCTTTGGAGTTCCAAGAGTTAATTTCTCTGCTTGGAGTCTTTTGATCATATTCAGAATCACTTGATGCTTCAAGTGTGTGCGCATTCCTTTTTGAAAAAAGTTGGATAGTCCTCCTCTAGGTCATATGGTAGCTTGGTTCTCCTACAATCATGTTCAAACCATGATTTTTTTTCATCAAACACAACATATGTACTTACAATCAATCCTTTGTTGCTTGGATTGTGCAATCTATAACCTTTTTTTATTAAGGTTATAGTCAATGAATATACCTTTTTCTACTTTAGGGTCCAACTAAACTCTAATTTGTGAAGGTATGTGTGAATATGTAATGCACCCAAAGATCTTGCAATGATCCAAGCTGGGTTTTCCTCCATTATGTGCCTCATATGGATTTATGCCATAAAGAGCCTTTGATGGAAGTCTAGTCACCAAATAAGTAGCTATTGATACTACCTCTATCCAAAAGTTGTTGGGATGTTTCTTCGCATTGATCATGGACCTTGCAACCTCCACAATTGTCCTATGTCTTCTATCTACCACTCCATTCAGCTCAAGAGTATACTTAGTGGTGATTTCTCTATCAATTCGTCTTTCTTGGAGATAAAAATTGAAGTCATGGGAGAAGTATTCTCCCCCTCCATCTGACCTTAGTCTTTTAGGGTTTTACCTATTCAATTTTCCCCAAGAGGTTAGAAGTTTTAAAAACATGAAATTACTCTATTCTTATGCTTCATGAAATACAAGATAGTCCAGCTGATACAATCATCTACGAATGACACATAGTACCTTGATCTAGAGATTGAAGGTTCCTTGTTTGGTCCCCAAACAATTGTGTGGACCAACTCCCAAAGGTCTTCATGTATGTAGCCTTTATTGGTGAAGGGTTGCTTGTGTGACTTACCAAATTGATAAGCACTACATTTATATATCATGTGTTGTTTATATTGGGTAGTCCAAGTAAAATCTAATCTCTACTGATTTGTTTGAGGACTCTTTCTACCATGTGAGGGAGCCTTTTGTGCCATAAAGTTTGGGTGCCATATTTGAGGAACACGATGTTCTTAGTGTCTTGGAGTTCTAAAGCGAAAAACCTACCTATGTTTTGTGTTGGATTTTGAGGTGTGTAGAAGCACACAAACACCACAAGGAAGAAGAAGCTTGGCACACAACACACAATACTTAATGTATTACGAGGTCAATGTATATGAACCATAAGGGTTATATGCATATATACAAGTTGGGGGAAAAACTTCCTAAATCCCCCCTTAGAGTGATGTTTTCAACGAGGAGCTTGCACTTGTGTGTAAGGAAGTGCAAGCTAGTGGAAAGAGATCACTCCACAAAAGGAAGTAAGCTCAAATCTTTGCTAAAAGCTTCAAACTACTCTTGACAGAGAGCCTTTGTGAAAAGATATGCAATGTTATCTTGTGTGGCAATATATGCCAAACTGATCTCCCTAGCAGAGAACCCTCCTTTGAGATAATGATAATGCACCTCAATGTGATTTGTGTGAGCATGGAACACAAGGTTCCTCGCAACTACTAATGCACTCTAACTATCAATAAAGATGATGGTGGTAGAAGTTTAATCAACACCAAAATCAACAAAAAGGCTTCTGAGCCACACACACTCATCAGTCATTGTGAAAGTTGCACTATATTCAACCTCACAACTAGAAGTGGTCATAGTAGCCTGGTTCTTTCTAATACAAGATATTCATGAGCTACCAAGCACGAAGCAAAAACCACTAGTGGAAAAACAAGTGTCATAGCTACCAACATACTCACTGATCCCCCCTTGAGATAAAATAATCCAAGTAGTTGAATACCATGCAAGTAGCGAAAGATGCACTTAACTGCCTACCAATGCTTGACACTTGGGGCCACTGCATAAATCTACTCATCTGTGAGACAACAAACTGAATATCACGACGAGTTATGAATAAGGAATTCAAGCATCCAACAACTTGTTGATAGAGAATAACATCAAATGCATCTCTAGAATCATGATGGCTCAATAGTAAACCTATTTCCATACAAGTGGCAATAGGTTTCTGTCTTCAAGGCCAAAACCATGCAATAATGTGTCAATATATTTTGTTTGACACAAAACTATTCGACCATTAACTTGCATAAATTGAATGCCGAAATAATGATGCAAAATCCCCGAACCTGAAATCTCAAAAAAGGCATTCAAATTAGGCTTAAGATGAGCAATATGCTTCTCATTAGGAACATTTAGTGCCATGTCAACATAGACAATAGTCATTAGAAGCACATCACTTTCATGCTTAACATATAAGGTGCTCTCATTTGTATTGTTCTCAAACCATGTGTGACCAAGTAGGCATGTATCTTTCCATACCAAGCACATTTTTCTTGCTTCAAACCATATAATGCCCCTTTCAACTTGCACACTTTGTTTTCATGCCCTTTCTATACAAAACCACGGGGTTGAAGTAAATGTAGTTCTTCATGTAAGTCCCAATTAAGAAATTTTGTTTTAATGTCAATTGATATACATTCCAACCATGATGAGGTGAAAGTGCACAAATGCTACAAATGATGGTCATTTAGAATGTGGGAGCAAAGGTCTCATCAAAATCAATGCCTCTCTCTTGAGCATAACCGTTTGCAACAATCCTAGCCTTACACTTGTCAACTATTCCATTTACACGTCAATTTGTATACCAATTTAGTGCAGATGACCTTTTTTCCTAGAGGAAACTCACACAAAGACTAAGTACCATCCTTCATAATAACATCATATTCAGATTTCATAATAGCCATCCAATTTTTTTGAATTTTGTGCTTCATCAAAAGAAACAAGCTCATTCTCATCACAAAGACAAGAGGCAGTCATTGCATAAAAATATAATCCAAAAGAACCATTATGAGATCATGAAGGAGTATGATATGATAGAGATGGATCTAATTTACTATCTTGCAAAGTTTGCAATAGCCATTTGGGCATAGTTTTTGCCTCCTCTATATCACCCCTATCATCAACAAGTGCATGATATAAATCTCCATCAGAAATGGAATGATCTACATCATAATGTGAAACATGTAAAGGATGAGAATTCACATCATTTGGACCAGCACTGACTATCAACGTGTAAAAAGAGGCAACAAAGTATCATACATATCTTTGTAGCTAACTAATGTCTCCTTACGACATGTAAATAATGGCTAAATAGCATCTTCCACAAAAACAACATCACGATTGACCAAAATGTGTTTAGTCTACAGGTGATATAGATGATAGCTTTTTCTTTCTAAACTGCATCCAACAAAAATGCATTTCACTGCTTTATCATTGAATTACTTGCGTTGTTGTTTAGGCACAAATGTGTATGCTTGACAACCACAGACATGCAAATGAGCAAGAGATGGCTTCAGACCATGCTAAGCCTCATATGGAGTGGTAGATTGTAGTGTTTTGGTGGGGCACATGTTAAATACATATGCTAGACACAAAATAGCCTCAATCTAGAAGCTATGTGGTAAAAGCCCGACATTTGATCATACACCTTGCCATCTCCATGAGAGACCCATTCTCTCATTCAGTAACTCCATTCTTTTGAGGCTTATATGGCACCGACTAAAGTTTTATCCCATGTTCATCCAGAAGTGCATTTCCAATGATTTCAAAAGTTAGGGAGGTGCTGAGGCAGAAGCTGCATAGTGTTAGATGAAAAATAAACCTTGAAGTAGATTCAAATGAAGTAGAAAAATACCAAATAATGAACCTACAACTTAAAGTTGATGAGAATGCACAAGATATAGTACCTATAGTCTACATTGTGAGTTTGGTTAATTTATTCTTCTTGTGTTGAATTTCTTCAATGCTTCTTGTGATTTTCATGCAACATTAGTATGATGAGTAGTTGCAATTAGTAGATGAACTCACTAGGCAAGAAGAGTTTGTCAGTAGCCTTCTAAGAATGTTGTAGACACATAACCTATGAAAAATCTTGCCTCTACCTCCATTTATGTACCCCACAACAATCAAATTTTCAATGTATCATCCTTAAACATTGCAAAAACTTTTAGTTTCATAGCACCTTTGATGCCTTATGATCATACATATCAGCACAATATGTTTTGAAGCTATGTGGAAAACAAAAAAATGATTGTGTGCGTGAATGTTGCACCAAAATCCCCATTAACTTGATGAAGCGATCTCAACTGGGTACAAATTATACAATGTAGCTCAAATCAAAACCAAAGAAGCTAATCTCATGATCTTAGGGAATTGCTATAGCTAATAGTTAGTTATCTTGAACACTAGTGCTGTTTCAAAATAGGACAATATAATGTCCTTATTTGTAACGAATTAAAAAAAATGATTCATAATAATAAAATAAAATTATGAAAAATCCTTCAAGCCCCATAAATACTTATAGATAAATGTTCTATAAAAAATATATATTTTTTTGAATAACCTTTCTTGATAACTCAATATGTAAAAATGATTGAATATGTTTTAGATAAATTGTTTATCTATAGACCTTTATATGAGAAGAAAGAAATATATCAATAACAAAAGTTGTCCCCGTATTGGAATAATGTTTTTAATGTTAATTGAAAGTCATGTATGTCACAAGGAAGGAGATAAGGAAGAGAGCTAACACACACACACACCCTCACAATCAAAGAGGAGCACACACACAAATTGAGGCAAGGAAGAACGATCTTCTTCTTCTTCTATTACATAAAAGGAATATAGAAGAATGACCTGAAACAACAATACAACTAGTGCAATATATAAGCAACAATACATAAGGAAAATCTGAATGTCCGTGAATGATTGATCTGACAAGAAAAAAATGTGCCATTTGTCTGGGTAGATAAATCTAGCGAATCTCCATAGTATTCCTAACATATACTAGTGTGACCACTATACATGTTAGAAAAATAAAAAATTAATATTTTTCATCCTCAATCATCACATGTTGAGCTTGATATCTCAACACTCCCCCTCAAGCTCAATGTCATGTACTCTAATCCAAGCATCTTTCAAAACTTCTTCAGCTTCTCTGCTCCATGTGCTTTAGTAAAAATATGAGCAACCTACACATAAACAAGGTCAGTATCACCCGCTAATACCTTCTCTTTGATGAAGTGATAATGTACCTTGATATGCTTTCTTCTAGTAGGAAAAACAGGATTTCATGCTAACTAAATGTTGTTAAGATTATCACAATAGCTAATGATCATCTTTTGAACTTCCACACTTAAATTGGAAAGTAGCATCTCTAACCATTAGTTTCACATTCTAGCATTGCAACACCTCTATACTCAGCCTCTGTACTCAACATAGCAATACTAGGTTGCTTATTGGTGCTCCATGTTGTTATGTTTACAAACTTGTACACATCAAAGGACACAACGAAAGCCATGAGACCTCCCAAGATCTTCAAAAGATCAAACAAATATTTCCAAACTTCAAAAATCAAACTTTCCTTCAAACTTTCAAGAAAATAGAAACGGGTGACTGTAGCAAAATAAACACCAGAAACTTTCTGAGCACAATTTATCAAACCTAATTTTATATTCTGAAAGTAGATTCTGAGTATAGTTCCCAAACAAATAGCTTGAAGTCAAGGTATGTGGAGGCCTGCAACAGCAAGGTATGACTAACTATCTAAATATAAACCTGATATACAACAACCAAAAAACTTAAAGATCTATGCAAAATTTTGATATAGATAGAAAGTATGAGAGATAAGGAAAGTCCTCCAAGTAAAATCACTAAAAAAGACCTCATAATGACTGAGATATGAAATTTTGAAGAGAGGTATGTCTCTGATGAGACACTGGATAGACACAAGAAAGAAGACCTATAAAATAGCCTACTTAAGCGGGATTTTCTCATTGAAGATTGTACAAAATTGGATCTATTTATATAGTACAAGTTGTAAGCTTCACAATGCAACAAGAATCACTCAATTTGGCCACCTACACTAAGAGAACCACTCTTTTTATTGAGAGAATATCAACAAAAGCACCTTCCTTGTCTAAAAATAGACACCTCTCCTTTCCTTCTTACCTTTATCTCCTTTTATCTACTTTTACTCTAAATTTGGAGATGTGAGCACCTCCACATGCTATTTTTCATAACTAATAAGATCCACAAGCTTCCATATACTATTTTTAATAACTAATAAGATCCACAAGACTAAAAAACTACTTTAGAGCTTGTTTTTATGTAACATTGCCCCCCTCAAGCTCTAAATCCAAAGCTTTGACTCCAAGTAGAACTTTGATTCGCTTGACCTTCTGAGCATCCACTTCTATTGTAAGTATGTCTGCTAATTGGTCTTTAGTTCCAACATGCTGAATATCAATATGTTCATTCACCACATTCTCTCGGATATAGTGATAGTGTACTTCAATGTGTTTGGTTCTTGCATGGTACACTCGATAAGACGCGAGCTGTAATGAACTTACATTATCTCCAAAGAGTAATGGACATGCTGTAGATAGATTAATATCTTCATAAAGCTTCAAATACCACATAATCTCACATGTTGCATTTGTAAGGCTTCTATATTTAGCTTCTGTGCTTGAAAGTGCTACTGTAGACTGTTTTTTAGAACTCCATGAAACTAAATTATTACCTCCAAATATCAGATATCCACCTATACTCCTTCTTTCATCCTTATTTCCAGCCCAATCTGCATCCGTATATGCTTTCAAATCCATACCTTCATGATATTTATAGCCCAAACCTTCATTTAGTGTACCCTTCAAGTATCTTAAGACCCTTTTAGCTGCTTGCATATGTA
Source organism: Ceratopteris richardii (assembly GCA_020310875.1). Taxonomy (NCBI): domain Eukaryota; kingdom Viridiplantae; phylum Streptophyta; class Polypodiopsida; order Polypodiales; family Pteridaceae; genus Ceratopteris; species Ceratopteris richardii. Next base: position 71,269,669 of record CM035424.1, read on the forward strand.
CATCGGTGGGTTTGTTCATGAATTGAGACAATGTACTTACGCTAAATGTAATATCCGGCCTTGTTAAAGTTGCATATATAAGAGAACCAATCAAAGACTTGTAGATAAGTGGATCTTCTAAAGGTTCACCATCTTCAGCACTGTACTTCACATTGGGTTCCATCTGATTACTGATACTCTTGCAATGCTCCATGCCATATTTCTTTAACAAATATGAAATATACTTCCTTTATAGAAGATATACACTATCGTCCTTCTTCATAACTTCGATTCCAAGAATGTATATCAGTTCTCCTAAGTCTGAAATTTTAAATTCAGATCCAAGCTCTACTTTGATCCTGGCTATCTCACCTTCATTGTTTCTTGTTATTATCAAGTCATCCACATAAATTGAAATATAAACAATCAATGATCCTTGAACCTTAACATACAAAGAAGTATCTGCATTTGAACACCTGTATCCCTGCTTTTCAAGAAACTTTACCAATCTAAAATTCCGAGCTCTTGGAGCCTGCTTAAGACCATACAATGCTTTCAAGAGTTTACATACATGTGTAGGCTTCTTGGGATCTTCATAACCTGCTGGTTGCTCCATGTACACATCTTCTTTTAAATCACCATTGGGAAATGCAGTTTTTATATCTAATTGATAAAGATTCCATATCTTGCTTGGGATCTTCATAACCTGCTGGTTGCTCCATGTACACATCTTCTTTTAAATCACCATTGGGAAATGCAGTTTTTATATCTAATTGATAAAGATTCCATATCTTGCTTAAGACCATACAATGCTTTCAAGAGTTTACATACATGTGTAGGCTTCTTGGGATCTTCATAACCTGCTGGTTGCTCCATGTACACATCTTCTTTTAAATCACCATTGGGAAATGCAGTTTTTATATCTAATTGATAAAGATTCCATATCTTGCTTGGAGCAAAACTTATTAATGTCCTTATTTTTGATATCTTAGCCACAGGAGAAAATGTCTCCTCATAATCGATGCCATAACTCTGTGCATAACCTTTACAAACAAGCCTTGCTTTATATTTACTTATTGAACCATCACTATTTCTCTATATTGTGTATACCCATTTGTTACCAATTACCTTAATGTTAGGTTGCCTTGGAACTAAACTCCATGTATTGTTCTCATACAAAGCTGTCATTTCTTCATCCATTCACTTTAACCCATTTCTTTATCTTTGATGCTTCTTTAAAAGTTGTTGGTTCCTACTCCTCAAGAAGTTTTGCCATATAAGCTTCATGAGAAAATCTTTGCGGTTGCCTTCATTCTCTTACTGGATACCTTGATTGGCTTCTTGTCCTACCATGCTTTTCTTGCCTTCGAGCTTGAGTTCTTCTTGACACAAAACCTTCACTTTCTTCTTCCTATGACTCAATTTCCTTTCAATTTAAATCTAGAATTTTCTTCAACTTCTTATTGAGGGGAGTAACCTCTTCATGTGTAATTTGACTCTCTGGTGAGCTTGGAGAACTTGGCTCTTCTTCGTGACTTCTTGTAGTTTCTTCTTCATCTACCTGCACTTCATGCTTATACCAAGATTTATCTTCATCAAAAATAGCATCTCTCGAAATAATTACCTCTCTCGTATCTAGGTTCACACATCTATATCCTAGTTTCCCTTCTGCCATACCAATAAAAACCATTTTTTGTGACCTTGGATCCAACTTTGACCTTAATTGTTGTGGAACATGAACAAAACATATGCTTCCAAAAATTTGACAATTAGAAATATCTGGTTTTGATCCATAAAACAATTCATAAGGTGCTTTTTGTGCATGACTTTGAGTAGGTGGTAACATGTTCATCACATAAACTGCCATATTGCATGCTTCAGCCCAAAAAGTAAATGGTAAGTCCTTTTCATTTAACATGCACCTACCCACCACTGAAATCAAATTTCTTGTAATAGTAGGAACAAACAAAACATCTCTAAGAGTTACATGTTCATTAAGTGGACAATCACCAATGTAAACTACTTCATGCTCAGTACTATCTCCTGTAGCAACTATGACTCTTGAATCTGGCTTGTGGAAGTTCACAAACATGTTCATGTTATGAATCATGTGGTTTGAGCAACCACTATCTACATACCAAGTTTTGTTGTTTACCTTCCTCTTATGTGTCTTTGTATGCATAGCCATAAGAATGTTTTCATTCTGTGTCTGAGCCTCCTCTTGCACTATGTTATTGTTTTGATGCATGTGACCTTGGCCTCTTCCTCTTTGTCGTCCTATAAAACCACCTCTTCTATTTGGGTTGGAGAAGAAATCCCTAGCATAATGACCAACTTTACCACAATAATGGCAAATAAAGTTACCTTGTTGATTTGGTTGAGTTTGTTGAGTTTGTTGTGTTGTTCTTCCTCCTCTGGTAGCATTAAAGCTTCCTCTTCCTCTTGTATTGTTGTTGAATCTTCCTCCTCCTCTCCAATTTCCTCTACCTCTTGATCTATTTGATGAAGTATAAAGAGCTTGTCCTTGACTACCTCTTTGTGAATGATAAGAATTGCCACCTTCTATGTTAATTTCTTCAAAGGATGGTAGATTCTCTCGAGTCATGATAGATGTAATGAAAGACTTCCATCTTTCATGTTCTCTAAAGCCATTTAACATGCTATTAAACTTTACATCTTCACTAGGAGATGCATCAATAGAGGCTAATGCTTCAATAAGAGATTTTACCTCAAGAACATAATCATTAACTAATTGTCGTGGCTTCATTTTTACTCTTGTCAAGTCACCAATAAGTTGTGTTTGCCTCACTCTGTTGGTAGTTGCAAATAACTTTCTAGAGACTCCAAAGCCTCTCTACTAGTATTCAAACCTCTTATATACCCAAGCATAGTATTTGAAACTGTTTGTGAGATAATAAACAAAACTCTTCTGTCTCTTTCGATCCATTCTTGCTCTCTTGCTCGATCTATTTGTGTAGGAGATTGTGGTAATATCGGCTTCACTTCTATACCTATTATCAATCCCCAAAGACATCTAGACATGAGATAAGACTCCATTCTAAATTTCCACATGGGATGATTTCTCCCATCTAATAACTTCTCAATCGATGCACTTAAATCTGCGATGTTGAATTGTTGTAAACAAAGAAGATAATTCAATAAGTTTTATGAAAGATCTACTAAAACAAATAGCTCTGATACCACAATGTTATGTTTACAAAGTTGTAAACATCAAAGTACACAACGAAAGTGATGAGGCCTCCCAAGATCTTCAAAAGATCAAACAAATATTTCCAAACTTCAGAAATCAAACTTTCCTCCAAACTTTCAAGCAAACAGAAACAGATGACTGTAACAAAATAAACACCAAAAAATTTTTGAGCAGAATTTGTCAAAACTAATCATATATTCTGAAACTAGACTATGCCGTAGCATGCTTTACAAACAGAAAACATCAAAAAACATGGAGTATAGCTCCCAAACGAATATATCCTCTACCTCCTGCATCATTTTGTTGTTGACCTTGGTCTTAATTATTGTGTCCTCTTCCACTTATGAAGCCTCTACCCTTGCCTCTTCCTTTGCTAGAGTAGAATATCTACTCATAACTAGGTTTTCCTTAGGAGTTCGAGTCCTCACTAAGATTTGTTTCTTCAATAATCAACTTGGATACTCGACCAACAAAATTTGGAATATTTTCCATGGTCTGAATAGATGTTATGAACTGCATACATGGAGCTCCGAAATCATGAAGGCACACTTCCACCTTATCATCATCATCATCTACATTTACACCAATAGATGCAAGTGACTCACACATGCTTTTGATTTTCAAGGTATAATCACTTACGAACATGCCCTTTTTCTCTAGTGTATGTTGCAATTTTCGTGCCTTTGTATTCATCCCATATAATGTGACCAAACTGTTCCATGCATCTTTTGGAGTCTTGGCATCCTCTAAGTGCTGAATCATGCTATCTTGTATGCTAACAGTTAGCCAGTATATTATCTTTCATGCGACTTGATTCCATTCCACATGTGCTCTTAACTGGTCTGTAGTCTGATTCTTCTTTGGTTACTATAGAGGGTTTTTGTTCTCTCCTTCATACTTCTAGTGGCCTTTTCCCATCAGGAAATTCATCATTTTGAATCTCCAAGTATGGAAGTTGTTCCTTTCCAACTTATCACTCATAAGCTGAATAATTCCATCCATGTTTTCTATTTTTGCAGAAACTCACAACATTGCAAAGACACTACATGTAGTACTTCTACTTGAACACTATCATACTTTGATGTGACAATTTGATCTCAGAAAAACAATTTTCTTGTATCAACGGTACATCGAATAGCTTGAAATTCTAGATCTGGAATGTTTGAGTGTTATAGTTTTGCAAATTGATCTAGTTTATTTTGTGGGCTCCACCTTGTAGACTCAAAATCGAGATCAAGATGTCTCCTAGGTAGAAATCTGACAAAAATGAGTGATCCTAAATGGATATCATTCAAAAATATTTTGATGCCTTCTACCTTCATCCCATTTTTTGTAGCAATTTGAGGTTATCTGTGAATCGCCGCGATTTCTCCACACCTTTTTGCATCTTCATCGTCTACCTTCTCCTCGAGCTCTCTACAGCCACACTCGCTCTAATACCATGTCACGAGGAAGGAGATAACGAAGAGAGCACACACACACTCTCACAATCAAAGAGGAGCACTCATAAAAATTGAGGCAAGGAAGAATGATCTTCTTCTTCTTCTTCTATTTGCATAAAAGGAATCTACAAGAATGAGCTGAAAAAACAATACAACTAGTGTAATATATAAAGAAGAGTACATAAAGTAAATCCTAATGTTAGTGAATGAGAGAGCTAGCAAGAAGACAAATGTGCCATCACTCTCAATAGATAAATCTATTAAAGCCAAATGAAGTATCCCAGACATATACTGACGTGATCACTATACATGTGAGAGAAATGATAAAGGGATATGTGTCATCCTAGATCATCACATGTTGAGCTTGATATCTCAACAATATATTAATCTAACACAAGTCTTGGGAACTACAATATAGGGTGCTCAGTATATAGCCATACACTGTAGGATCCTTTTATACGATATTGATGCATAAAATCACCAAAAAGGATGGATCTTTATTTCAAAACCCATAATAAACTATAACAAAAATATGCTACATGCCTTTGAACGAAAAATTTGCGTACCTATCTCCATATTTCATTGAATAAGCATGTTCCACTCTGCCAAGAATAAAATTTCATCCTAAAAAATTAGCTCTTCTCAATGATATAAGTAGATAACATCAATTTAATTGATTCTACAATCATTTTCAACTACATTATATAGAAAAAAAACTAGCATGTAGCATATGCAATTGTTGCTCATGAAACAACATTTTCTTAGCATAGAAAAATAGTAGAATTGTTTAACTTGATGTCCGGAAAGACATATAAATTTTACTCTTAAGGTTCTCAAAATAGTATTATTAGCTTTAAAATCTCATATAATATTTTGATGATTAAAAATGAGTCATATTCATACCATCAATTTACAAAATAAGTCATACATGATAATACTATCATAACACATATGAGATTAGATTATGCCATAAACCTCGTATAAATCATTAAAAATCTCTAATCAGGGATAAAAAAAGTGTTGAATTATATAAAATAAGAGATTCTATTGCATTCACAACAATAAAAGTGGGTAGAACATGATTTTGATAAAAAATCAACACTAATTGACATCTTTTTAATTTCTATGCCAATACTGAAATTAGCATCATACAATTAGTACCTAAATCTTAATGTTTTCTATTCTTTAATGAAAACTATATTTTTCTAAAAATATTCAATCCTTGTGCTAACATGTTCCATAGTTACAATTATAAATGGTTGCTTCTAGCAATCTAGTAAGTTCATCAAATAATGTCTCTTTTTCAACACATTAGAGTGTCCAAGTTCAACACTACTGTGAAGCGAAAACCTCTATCTATTAGCTAAAACTATTACTTAACTATCTTTCAGATAACACCTCTATCTTTAGATATCTTAAAATTATAATTGAATCAGCTTTCTTGTGCTCCTCTATTCATCTATTTAGTTATCAAATTAATAGTACATAGCTATTACAACTAGCTATTAGCTCTATATACTTATACTATAAATAGGTTAATTGAGTAATAGGTATTAGCAACTAGGTGATATTGATTAGATAATCTTGGTTTGCTAGTATTTAGCTATTTCTTAGGTAATAGTACTTAGCTTCTAGGTAATAGTAGCTAACCAAAAGGTGAAAACAACTAGCTAAAATCTATGTAAAGTAGTTACTTACATGGGTATTTCTTACCTATGTTGTAGTAGCTAAACACATGTTTGTTTTTTTAATACTTAGCTATTTTTCTTATAATATTACTTAGCTAAAAGTTGATGACAATGAGCTTAAATCTATGTAAACTAGTTACTTACATAGCTATTTTCGTATCTATTTCACAGTCGCTAAACACATTTTCCTCTAGCTAATATTTAGCTATTTTTCAACTAATGGTCCTATTAGAGTTTGCATGAGCATACAATAATGTGGTTGGATTTATCAGTGAAAGCACATAGAATAAGGTCTAATTGAAGGGTTAGCATGGAGCTAGCTGTGAAAAGCCTTTAAAGGCTACCTTTTTGTATAAATACATATATTCCTTAATCAAAAGAGTGCATTCTTCTCCCTTAAGACTTTTAGGCATTCCTATGCTTTATTTAATCATGTGACTTCTAGTTAGGGTTGTTTCATTACCCAATCTAGATAGGGTCTCTGTGTAGGTCATGCATATCATTCTTGGTGTGCCAATTGTATTGATCGCAGGCATCCAAGTCCTCACTATGCCTTTTGATGAGAATGGACATTCCGTCTGCCTGATTCTTGCATTCCAACCACCTCGGTAGCCTCATTTGATGCAGAAGGACTTCTCATCCTCATGCTTCCAAAGCCGCAATCTGAAAAGGGTGCCTCGTATTTTTTGATTCACATAGCTGAGGCAATTTTGCATGCATACCGACAATCAATGGCTATGGCATCATTGGACTATGCATTATGCAGCTCACGTATGGGATAAGAGCACATGGAATCAAACGACCATAAATTTTCCTCTAAGGTTTCTGATTTTATAAGAGCCATTGATGATATGCAGAATGTATCGAGGAAGGATTATTTGGCTTCACTTAGGAGAAGGAGTAATGCCTTTTCTCACTCATCAAAAGCTAAAGGAGCCTACAGCAGCCATACAAGCATAAGGTGGGAGTTCACATGACCATGGAGATCATAGGTATGACATTTGTCTAGAGAATAGCTTCACTGCCATCAAATTGGCATGTTGATATTTTTCTTTATTGCCCCTACTAATCGACCTCATGGCATATTGTCCAAGGTTGGCATCATGAAAAAACATCACTCTACTAAATCTCTCTTCACTCATGATGCATCTCCATGAGCATCTCTCATTGTGCATGGTGTGTTCCATAAACTTTGGTGAATAACTATCCATTTCTTGCTTGACAAAGGGGACACACAGTTATATAGTAGAGTTTTGGGGAGATCCTTCACACATAACTAGTAAAGGACTAAGAACCCTCCAAAAACACTCACCACATTACACTATGGGAGCATGGCATGGATACATTGGGCGTGAATAGAATTTTTGTTTTTCTTTCTTACATGGCATGAGCATAGTCAAGGGATTGTGGGAATTCATGTCCTCCAAGCATGTCATACATGCACGAATTAGGTTGCACCACACATACTTCACATAACTATGCATGACTATAGATTTATGAAAGATTGCCTTTTGTGCCGTTGTGAAGATCATTTCATTGAGAAATGTTTGTGGGTTCCAATCAATTCATGTTTGGGTGGATGTAAACCAGCTGTGCAAAAAGAGAATTTGAAGAATTTGTTGCATGGGACAAACTTTGGGAAGAAATTAGTTTTGGTTGCATAAATGGAACAACGCTTGGGCATGGAGTTTGCATATGTAAAAGTTCACTGGAAAAGAAAAGGGGAAAATATGAAGCTGATCCATCATTATGGGATTATACATGTATGACACCAAGGTTGTTGGATAGATTTATTGTGAGTTACGGGGATTTGCAAGAAAGAATAAAGCTATCACCTACACTATAAATGTTGATTTACCATTTGAATTTAGTGTGAATATTAGAAAGAATGGAAACACTGATTCATGTAGGCATAAGCCAATCAAATCCCAAAATAATGGAAAAGATACACACAAAGCTATATTAGTACATGCACATGCATTAAAGGAAGAAACAAAGAAACATTATGAATTGTGTATGAATTCGACATCTTGTGTTCTACTGATGGTTCATTGCATGTGAAAATAGATGCTAAAAGCTATCTTATTTATGAGCATAATCATACTATGGTATTGATTGGTGATGATATGCATGGAAATAATATGGATTTGGATTATCAAAATTAATAATGTACACATGATATGCATACACATGAATTCTCTACAATAACCACTATGGTTTATGATGATGAGATACATAATATTCTTGCTCCACATTTTGATGCTTATTGTGAAGAAAAAGATGAACAACACTCAGATATTGATTCATTACATGTTGATACACTTGCCTATATTTTTCCACTATTTAGTGAAACCCAAACCACATATGTTGGTACATTATGTAATTTTGATGCTCCAACAATCTTTGATATGTATGATGATGATGATATTGCCTTATTGCATGATCCCAAGCATGATTCTTTACCTATCTTTGATGATTATTATTAGTATTATTTGAGTATAAAGAATGAAAAGGAATGCATTGATGATGCACATATACATACTATCATGGTAGCCACATATAAGCATGATTTCATATTGTATGATGCTACCACACCCATGTTTGATGCATATAAGGGGTGTGATGATGAAGACGATAAAGATAATGATTGTTTCTCCACCTGTGTGATGCATAGTAGTGAAAGGAATGAGGAGAAATGCATTATTTATGTTAGCACACATTGAGCTAATTTGGTTCAGGATTGTGGAAAACACTATTTGTCATTCATGGAACATCCTAGACACCCAATTCACTTTATGTTTCAGCTTTATTTCACTTATAAAGGAAAATTATCTTGAAGATTGAGGATATTAATGAAGACAAAAGAAGATGGATTCTTATTATCACTTTTATGGAGTCAAATTAATATTTGTATCACATGAAATGGCTCTTTATGTATCCCAAAATGCATTCTCACATGATGTATTTCACCCTTCACAAGGATTGTATATAATGATAAGGGATAACGCAACCACTTTCTGCATTCTCATATAGAACCATACTTTAGGAAGGGTGGCTTGTTATACACACACACACACACACACACACATATATATATATATATATATATATATATATATATATATATATATATATATGTATATATATATATATATATATATATATATATATATATATATATATATATATATATATATATATATATATATATATATATATATATATATATATATATATATATATATATATGAGGAGTAGATTGTATATCTTGGCATACTCCTAGGCACTCTACTTTGCCCCTCATATATGTACTTTGCCCAAAACTATATGGGCATTGTTTACATTCCATACCATGGAATTAGGCAATGCAATTTGGTTGGTGGATAATGTTTCATAGGGTAGAAACATATAGAAATCCTAGGATTGGTATGTTCTATGTGGGTTTGGATCCACCATGTGTGTGAGTGTTAAGGGTTCCATGAGCATACAATAATGTGGTTGCATTTGTCATTAAAAACACATAGAATAAGTTCTGATTGAAGGGTGAGCATGGAGCTTGGTGTGAAGAACTTTTAAAGGTTCACCTCCAAACTTGGCAATGGAAATGTATGGACGATTTCAAAGCCCTTGGAGATTTTGGAATAGTAGTTTGACCTAGAAAATTAGATTTTAGCATACAATATTTTTTGAATTGTGCAAGTTGTAAACACAGACTACTATTGTATTAGGTTCACACAAAGTTGAACCATTAATGTTTAAATGGAAGATTCGTCAAATCAAAGAGGTGAGCAATGACTACCTCAACCATTGGTTTCTATTTTTGACAAGGAGGTGGTTGATGCCTGTAATTTGAATCTTGCCTTATGTAATTATTTGGTATGAGTCAATGAGTGCACTAAAGGGGATGAAAATGGGTGGCTGCGCGTGCACTTGCTCATGCAAAATTTACTAGATATTTAATCATCATCCAGAGATGCACCATCATAGCGTAGATTACTTATGTGTTAAAAGTATGCTACACATGTTGTCATGAAGATGCTCAATTGGGTAGATCCATTTTAGCTACTAGTGTTCCAAATGATGGCACATGTGGGGTGCTTCAAGCAAGGTCAACTGAGTTTTGTTCATGTTTAGGTTGAAAAAATGTAGCACTTGGAAGCAAAACATTAGTGATAAAAACCTTATTCACATCTTTTTCAATTGGCAAAATCAAATCAAAATTTGGTTACACTTGAGATAACCAAATCTTTTTAGGCTTATCATCGTTAATTCAATTCATGCTATCATCCATTGTGCAAAACTTCAACAAATTCTCAACCAAACGTATTGGAAAGATCTTCGCAATTTGGATTTCTTTATGCAAGATGCGTTGAATTGGAATCAAACATTTAAAGAATTCATATTCCAATATTTTTTATGCAATTCAAAGTTCGTTTCGTTCTTTTCAAGAAAGGAAGTTCGATTCAAGTGCATATACAAGTTGAATATACACAATATGAAAACATGTTAGAAAAATTTATATACATCTCATCATTGCAAAACAATCATTAAAGTCAATTCATAATTTCAACTCATTCTTCCTACTTACTTCATCATATAACTCTTTCTTAGAGTTGAATTTTTAGCAACGTCAATTGTACTAATGATTATATCTCTACAATGTTGAAAACACGCAATTGCGAGAACCATCTATACTTACAAATCATTAAGCGACTTTAACAAATGTGGCCGGTGTTGAGACTCATTAAAAACATCGAATTATTGTGTGTTGATAATGAAAATTAAAAATTGAATTTAAACCATAGAAATCATTGGTACAATTGAAGGTTACAACTGAATTTGGATGACATGAAATGTCTGTTGTGAGAGACAAAGGATTCACCAAAGTGTAGTGTTTATGCATGTTCATCAGAGGTCACGTGATAACGGAGGTTGGAAGTGATACTGGAAGATACGTGTCCTCGCCATATGCCGGACTCATAGAGGACAAATGGATATTGTAGGATGTCAGAGTTGCAAAAATCAATGGCACAGATTCAGGATCACTTCAGGCATATTAATGAAGGTGTTGAGTTTTGGCCTTCGATTAGAAGATATTGATACCGAGATCATTGAAGAAGACTGAGGAATTGCTGACAATTGTCAAAAAACATTATGCGCAGAGGTGTGAGGCTTGAGTATGGAGATGAAAATGTCAAACTTACATTAATGGATGTTAAGAGCTCCTATGGAAAGTGAAGGTGGAGATGAATTTGTTAGCAGGGATGTCTCTCACAGCTGTCAGATTTGAATGGGTAAAAGCGTCATTCCAGTTTCTCCTAGCAGTGTTATGGCAAGTGTTTGAGACAAAAATGCATCAGGGGTTCAATGTTTGCGTGTCAGAGTCGTTCGTGAGAGAAGCACGCGAGAGAAGTACGTGAGAAGAGGGAGTAGATGTTTTCTTCAGCATTTTGGAGTCGGAATCATCATCATCAGATCACTCGTACTTTGTCAGTCTGAAGCATAGAATTGTCGCATGAAAAACTCCAAGGCCAATAAGGTCTTAATGGCCTCCTTCTCTTTTTATAGCAAAACAGTCTCGAAGATATCCGCTGTGGACTCTGCCTACCTTCAGCGAACTGCATATCATTAACGTATTTCTCTGCCTCTGCCGACGAACATCTGCTCCGGAAGGGCCTCCTCTCTCAGAGTCTCAGCTCCTGTCGTGGGCGACAAGCTGTCAAGCATTTACAAATGAACCTCCTGCAACTTTGGGGCTGGGGGACGAAGTAGGTTGCAGCGTCAGAGGTCCCGTGAAGTGAAGTGCAGTGAAGCAGACACTGAGGCCGTGAAGTTGAAGCGCAGACACTGAGGCCGACGGGTGCAGGGAGGACTTCAGGAGTTTGCAAGAGCCTGAAGCAGGCGAGACTCGCTAGAGCGAAGGTTGTCGTGGTTGCAGCGTCAGAGGTCCCGTGAGCTACAGCGAAGTGTCGTGACAGCTGGGTGGAGTGTCGCGACAGGTGGGTGAAGCGTCACGACAGGTGACCTGGAGCTATCGCGACAGCTGGGCTATCGCGACAGCTGGGTGAAGTGTCGCGACAGGTGACCTGGAGCTATCGCGACAGCTGGAGCGAGGTGTCGCGACAGGTGGTCTGGAAGCTTCCCGAGGAGTCCTGGTCCATCACGGTGAGTAGTCGCCGCCGCCCCCAAAATCATTAGACCAAGGATCCCGCAACTGTTGAAGTGTTCAGACGGTGGCTTCGGGACTCAACCTCAGTGGTGTACGACCTTCGGGGTTTTTTTTTTTGTGTCGTCGCCTCTCCCAAGCCTCAACCGTACTAAAAGTAAGAGGCTTCTTCTACTGCGAAGAAAAGAGAAAAGAACAAAAAAGTGAAAGAAAAAAGAAAAACGCTAGGAAAAAAGAAAAAAGATTCGAAGAAAAGAAAAAGAAAAAGGGAATTTCAAATAGAAGAAAAGAGAGCTTCCCTTTATTGCGGGCCTTTATTGCGGGATGATCGTGGGCTTTTCGAGATGGGCTTGTTTTTTAATCCTGATAGGATTTTAAGTGTCTAAAAAGGATAAGGAATAGAAAGTTATGGACTTTGTGGCTCCCCCTCAGTCCGTGTCCCCCCTTGAGATGGAGTCTGTCCCAGGGGACGTCGCGCCCCCAGAAGTCTCTTTATGCAAGGAGTCTGTGGCGGCAAAGCAGGAAGAACTGAAGAAAACTTGCCTAATCGGTCAAATGTTTGGCCCCAGGCCCCCTCTTGAAAGTGTGAGAACTTGGCTTCGCAAGGAGTGGTTCCCACGAGGCTTAATTGTATCCAAATGTCAATTCCTGCCGGCGAATCACCTGCTTCTTGTATTTGAGAACGAAGAGATGGCTTTCCAAGCCCTGCAGGCCGGCTCCTGGCAAGTGGGCTGATCCACCCTTTGCCTTTTTAAGTGGACCCCAGACTTTGTCCCGAACAGATCAAAGCCTCTTCGTTACCCGCTTTGGGTGGAGCTTCCCAACCTGCCTTTCTTCATGTATGGATTTCTCCGCGAAATCGTCTCACCGATCGGTCGCCCGATGGCCGCAAGACAGGATGTTGGGGGGTTAATCTACGATGGAGCTCAACATTCCTTCAATGCAAGATGGCATCCTCAGATCTGCGTTGAAACAGACCTGAACCAGGTCCTCCCCTCGAAGATCTCCATAAACTGTGGAGATGGTAAGACCTGGACACAAGAGGTTACTTACAAGAATTTGCCAAACGCGTGCTTCCGGTGCGGGCTTCAAGGTCACAGGATTAAAGACTGCCCCCTGAAGAAAAATACCAATAAAAACAAGCTTAAACCAGATGGGACCCTAGACCCTCTCCCCCAAGACGACACTCGGGGTCATCCCCCTCCATTGGAGGAAGAAGAGGGAACTCCCGTTGCTGAGACGGATTCAGAAGGTTTCACTGAAGTGAGACGCAAGAGGAAAGTTAGCCCTCGAAGATCAAAAACAAGGAATTCTTTGACAGCTGCCCCCTCGAATAACATATACTGTAACCTAGAAAAAGAGATTAATGAGCTCGACTTCCCAGGGGACAACCTCTTTGAAGAAGACCCCACTGATAATACCCTTGGGTGCTCTACCAGCAAAGAAGATAACCAAGAAGGTTACACCACGAGTAAAGAGGAAGGCTTCACTACCAGCAATGAAGACAACCCAGACAGCGAAAGCTCCGCTCTTGGTCCTACCCTCCCGGTATGCTGTCCAAGACTACCACAACAAAAGTCCAAGCTTAAAGGTAAGCAACCTTCCGGCATGCCTTGGAAGAGCCCCCTCAAGAGTAGGATCCTAAGTCAAGAAGTAGGGAAGAAAAAAGAAGACCACAAGAAGAAAAAAGATCGGGTCCCTCCCCTCAAAGAGGGCAACCATCATTAATGAAATTCACATCTCTAAACGTTAGGGGTCTGTCTGACCCGTCAAGAGCTTCGATTCTTGGCCAGTGGTTCAAAGACATGTGCTTCGCCCCTGACTTTATTTGCTTACAAGAGATTAAAATCGACGGAGAGGATCTACAAAAACGGCTTAAATGCATATCTCCGAACCACCTTTGGTTCTCCACTTCTCACCCTAGAGGGACGGGGGGTGCTTCTATCGGTATCAGTCACGCCTTGTCTAGCAATGTGACCTCGACTTTTGAAGGTCGGAATCATCGTTGGATTGCGGCCTCTTTCGGATCTCCCTTCCAGTTCACTGTGGTCTCAATCTATGCCCCTAATGGCGAAGCAGATAGAATGGATACTTGGGCTTCCCTTGACTCCCTTTCACACAATGTCCTGATTTGTGGGGACTTCAACATGGTTGAGTTTCCTGAGGACCGATGGAATAACAAAGGAAAAATTATTGACGGTCAGGAGAAAGAGATTTGGGATAAAATCAAGCTCCATCTCGACCTGGTCGAAGTGAAAGACAGGCAGGGGTTCTCCTGGTCTAATCTCCAGTCGGGGGACTCTTTGAGGAAAGCAAGGCTTGATAGATGCTACATCGATCAGAACACCATCCTTCAGTGGGGTATTCCTTCGATTTCTCAACACATGGACCTCACTATCTCAGACCACTATCCGATTACTCTGTCCTTCAAACCGATTCCCATGCTCCAGAAAGCTCCTTGGTTTCACGCTTGTCAGACATCTTTTTCCCTCCCCTCTGTCCACCAGGAAATTTCTGAGGTGTGGAAGGAAGCCTTTGCTTACTGTAATGAACCGGCTAAGTGTTGGAGAAACGCGGTAGAAAGGACTCGTAAAATTCTAATCAGGACTCAAAAGGCTATAAGAGGAATTCGAAAAAAAAGAAGAGAATCAGTGTACCGGAGGCTCTCACGGCTTGAAGAAGAGGTGAACAAAGGTAAGCTACATTGCCAACAGGGTCTTTTGAAAATCAGGGGTAGGCTAAGATTAGAGGAGGAGGTCCAAAGGAAAAATCTCCAAATTTTCTTCAAAGATTGGTGGGCAGGGAAGGCAGACAAACCAACGAAAGAGATGTGTAACATCCTCAAAAGGAAACAAGCTAGGGAATCCATCCCCCTAATGGTCGATAACAATGGAACTGAATGTTGCACGGAAGTGGAGAATAGAACTATCATCGTCGAACATTTTACCAATCTTCTCGGGGTCTCGACTCCTCTCTCCCCCCACAGGCGCGACTCCATGGCAACCATCTCAAGGGTTGCTCAAACCAGAATCCCACAGAACTTGATTGCTCTTCTGGATGCTAACATCTCCGAGAATGAAATTATCGAGGTTATTGATGCCCTTCCCAATGGGAAAAGTCCGGGTCCAGATGGCCTTACCAATGAGTTTTTTAAGTCCTTCAAACTTCAGGTGGCCACCCCCCTGCGCCTCGTGTGGCAAGAGGCTCTCTCCTTCGGTGCCCTCCCTGAGTGCCTGAATAATGGCGTCATCAAGTTAATCCACAAACGGGGAGATAAGAACAAAATTGAAAACTGGCGTCCGATTACCATGCTCCAAACTGGATACAAGATAATTGCAAAAGTTATCGCCAACAGAATCTCCTGTCATTTAAAGTCATGGCTGTGCGAGGACCAGAAAGGTTTTATCAAAGGTAGATCTATACTTGAAGCAATTATTGATATTTGGGAAGGCCTTGCTTTTGCTGAGGAGTCTGATCAAGATCTAGTTTTCATTAAGATCGACTTCGACAAAGCGTATGACAGATTGGAATGGGACTTTATTCTTCAATCATTGAAAGACCTTGGATGCAGCCAAAAGTTCACGAAGATGGTTTCCACGCTTCTTGGAAATGCTTCAACTAGAATAAACATCAACGGTAAGCTCTCTGAGCCCATTCGTTTAAAAAGATCAATTAGGCAAGGCTGCCCTATGGCTCCTTTACTATTCGCTATCGCCTCGAATGGACTCAGCTGCCTATTAAAGCATCACATGGTCGCCGGCAATCTCAAGGGTCTCTCCTTACCTCTAAATCACGGCCAAATGGTTGTGAGACTTTTTGCTGATGACATGAATGCCTTTGTGCATAACGATATAAACAGCATTGAGGTGTTTTGGTGGTGCCTCCACACCTTTTGTATGGCATCAAGCTCAAAAATCAACCATGCTAAAACTGCTTTTAGAGCGATCAGCGGGCCTACTCCCCCAATTGTTGGTGGATCGGGGGTGTCAAGTTATCCCTAGCGGTCAAGTCTTCCGTCTCCTCGGCATTCCGATGGGTTTCGACATCTCAATGGACCAACGATGGAACTGGGTGCTATCCAAGTTGGATAGCAAGCTGAATCAGTGGAAAGGTATGCAAGTCAACCTGGCAGGACGTGCTATGGTTATTAACACTTTTATGTTGTCTACAATTATTTACTTTATCTCGTGTTGGAGACCTAAGGAGAAAGACTTGGCCAAAGTAGAAAGAATCTGCAGGAACTTCCTTTGGACTAGGGACCCCAACAGAAGGGGGGTTCCCAAAATCAAATGGGAAACTTGCATTAGCCCTAAAGACGCAGGGGGCTTGGGTATTTTGGATATTGCTGGATTAGCTGACAAGCTGGCGGCTAAATGGCTTATCAAGGCCTGGAGCAATAGGGAGTCCTCTTGGGCTAAATTGATCTTCAGAAACACGGAAGACTTTACCTTTGTCGGCCTCCCTGGTTGGAAGGACATAGGGATTCTCACGCTTTTGTTCTCCCCCCACCCGGTTTGCCCTAAAGGCTCTAGCCTCGTGTGTTCCTTATGGAAGAATTGGAACAAGGCCAAACAGTTCATCAGAATCAGCGATGATTGGAAGTGGGCAGCTGGCATAAGACAAAATGACTCTATTTGGTTCCCGATCAGTGGCATTCGGGGAGTGGAATCTTGGAACCTCCAAACTGCAAGGCGGTTATGGAACAAGGGGATCAAACAATGGAAACAGCTCTGGAAACAAGAGACCTGCCAGTGGATTAGGTTCGAAGATTTGGATCCGAGACTTAGCGTTACCTTTGAGGAATGGACTCTTCTTCAAAGCAGGTGTTTAGCCTGGGACCGCTCAACTACCCGCCTTCCCTGCGGTCAGGATCTTCCTTGCTCGGAGGGCCTCAAATGGAGCAATGGTAAGAAGCTTTCCAGAATCCCGAACTTCAAAGGGGATTTGGATGTTCACCACACCCTTAACAAGAGATGGTGCCTTGCTTGGACCAAACTTCGGTGGGAGCTAAAATTCATGTCTCTTTGGCACCCCCTAATTGAGGTCAAAAAGTCCGTTCTCATGTGGCAGGTCTTGCATAAGGGAATCTGGACCAATGCAAGGGCTAACAAAATCTGTGGTGTGCCACCATGGTGCAAGCGTTGTCATCGGTGCATCGAAGATCTAGCCCACCTGTTCTTTGACTGCCCCAAGTCCCGTGTTATCTGGAATCACGTGTCCCGGGTTTTGAGACTAACGGGTCAAATCAACTGGCAACAAGTGATGCTGGGTGAGGCGATCGGATGCTCATCGAGGCTATGGAATGCCATCAGAGGTGAGGCTCTCTGGAAGATTTGGAGAGAGCGCTGTGCCATCAATTTCGGCCAAACTCCTAAGGAATGGTCGATCGAGAAATCCTTGTTTCTCCTTGGTAAAAGAATCTCCCGAGTCAAGAGATCACCACCGTTTAGACATCACTGTATTTATCTCCTCGAAAACAACAAGTTGAAACCCAAATGGGTCCCACATGAGGGTGATGGTAATGTTATCCGCCTCATTTGTAATGCCCTGTAGCTTGCCATACTCCTCCCCTGCGTTGTGGGATTTGGGGGGTCCCATGGGCACTAGTCCCATCCACTTGTAACTTTTTCTCTTTAATATAATTAAAGTCCGGGAGATTAGGCTAAGGCCGAACTTCCTTTATTTAAAAAAAAAAAACAGACTAAAAGTTTAGAGCTTTTTTCTAAGAAATATGCCGCCAAGAAGCTAAAAAAATATTTTTTTTTTAATATAAAGGAAGTTCAACATTAGCTTACTCTCTCGGACTTGAATTAAATAAAGAAAAGTACAAGAGAAGGGGACTAGTGCTCATGGGACCCCCCAAATCCCACAAAGCAAGGGAAGCTTTTATAGAGCTTAGATGGCATTACAAAGAAGGTTAATCACCCTCTCATCACCCTCATGAGGGGCCCACTTGGGTTTAAGCTTATTATTGATCAAAACGAGTACTTGATGATGCCTGAAGGGGGGGGGGGTTCTTACAGTTAACAATCCTTTTGCCAAGAAGGAACAACGATTTCTCAATTGACCACTCTTTGGGGGAGTCACCGAAGTTGAAAGCACATCTTTCCCACCATATTTTCCATAGGACCTCCCCTCTGATGGCATTCCAGAGAGTCACGGACCAGCCGATCACTTCTCCTAGCAGGGCTTGCTGCCAACTGAGAGGTTTCTGAAGTCTAATTTTCTTTCCAACCATCTACCAGAGTATATTGGAGTTGGTGCAGGTAAAGAAGATGTGTGAAACATCGTCGATGGACCAGTAGCAGCGTTTGCACCAGGGAGGAATCCCACAAAATTTGCTAGCCTTAAGGTTGGTCCCGATTCCATGATGAAGAATTTTCCATAAGAGGACAGACTTTTTGATTTCTATGAGGGGGTGCCAGATAGCCATGAGCTTCATGTCCCACCGAAGCCGTGTCCATGACAGGCACCACTTCTTGTTGAGGTTAGCCTGATAGTCAATCGTTTCTTTGATGTTCGAGATTTTTGATAGGCTATTCCCATTGTGCCATTTGAGTCCAAGCGAGCTCGACGTGTCGTGTCCCATGAGAAGGTGAACTTTGTGTCGGTCCTAGACGAGACATCTGCTTTGCAAAGTGTTCCCTTCTTTGTATGAAATGTTGATGCAAGGATCAATATCCTCGAAGTTGATCGAGCGGTTGGTTTCTTGTTTCCAGAGATGTTTTCATTTTTTGAAGCCTTTGTTCCATAACTTCTTGGCATTTTGAATGTTCCAAGATTCCACACTCCGGATGCCATGGATCCGAAACCAGATAGAGTCGTTTTGTCTGATACCAGCTGCCCACTTCCAGTCTTCACTAATTCTTGTGTAGCTTTTGACTTTATTCCAACTCTTCCATAGGGAGCACACGCGATTAGAGCCTTTGGGAAGAAGGGGATTCGGGAAAACAGCAAGGTCAAGATGTCAAGATTCTTCCAATTTGGGAAACCCATGAGAGCCAACTCGTTCTTGTTTCTGAAGATCAACTTGGCCCACGAGGCCTCCCCGTTGCACCAAGCCTTAATCATCCATTTGGCCACCAGTTTGTTAGCCATGCATCCAATGTCCAGGATACCAAGTCCCCCACTATCTCTATGGTTGGTGCAGATGGACCATTTGATTTTAGGCACCCCCCTCCTATTGTGGTCGCGCATCCAAAGGAAATTTCTACAAAAACTATCCAATTTGGATAGATCTTGCTCTTTCGGTCTCCAATAAGAAAGGAAATAAATGGTAGATGAAAGGAGGAATGTGTTGATAACCATAGCACGAGTAGCAAGATTGATTTGCATACCTCTCCAATAGTTAAGCTTGTTTTCGAGTTTCGCCAGCACCCAGTTCCACCACTGTTCCATAGAGACGCCAAACCCCAAGGGGATCCCAAGAAGCCGAAAAATTTGGCCTTGTGGAATGATTTGACAGCCATGATCAATGAGAAGGTTGGGCTGTGACCCAAAAATAGCTCTAAAGTCGGTCTTAGAGTGGTTGATTGTGGATCCAGAGGCTTCACAAAAAGTAGGCAGACACCTCCAAAACATCTCCAAGCTCGTATTATCATTGTGAACAAATGTGTTCATATCATCGGCAAAAAGTCTCATGGTGATCTGACTGTGGTCAAGAGGCAAACAGAGGCCTTTGATATTACCAGCTTCCACTTGATGCTCCACCAGCCTGCTAAGCCCTTCTGTGGCAATGGCAAAGAGAAGGGGAGCCAATGGGCACCCTTGTCTAATAGATCTTCTAAGTTTGATCACCTTCGAAAGTTTTCCGTTAATGTTAATTTGGGTTGATGCGTTTCCGAGAAGAGTCACGATCATCTTGGTGAATTTCTGACTACATCCAAGATCATGGAGCGACTGCAGAATATAGTCCCATTCCAGCCTCTTGTAGGCTTTATCAAAGTCGATCTTGAGGAAGACCACGTCTTGTTTAGACTCATTTGCAAATTCAAGACCTTCCCAGATATCTATAATGGTTTCCAAAATTGACCTGCCTTTGATGAAACCTTTTTGGTCCTCGTTTAACCACGCTCTCAAGTGGCAAGAGATTCTGTTGGCAATGACTTTGGTAATGATCTTGTATCCTGTTTGGAGCATCGTAATAGGACGCAGGTTCTCTATTCTGTTCTTTTCCCCTTTTTTGTGTATTAACTTGATAATGCCATTGTTGAGACAAGAGGGAAGCGCGCCAAACTTGAGCGCCTCTTGCCAAACTAGACAAAGAGGGGTGGCAACCACCAACTTGAAGGATTTAAAGAACTCATTAGTGAGCCCGTCGGGTCCCGGGCTTTTACCAGAACGGAGGGCATCAATGACCTCAATGATTTCTGCTTCAGAGATAGGGGCATGTTGCAGGGAGCGAAGGTTGAGTGGTATTCTGTGGGGGGAAACCCTAGATATGGCTGCCATACAGTCCCTTCTATGGTGGGAGAGGGGGTTCGAGGTCCCAGGAGTCTCGTGAAGTGCCCTTCAATGATCCCAAAATTATCTTCTTTCGTATTGCATACATTGCCATTTAAGTCTAGCAATAAGGGGATCGATTCTCTATTATGTTTCCTTTTAAGGATAGGACACATCTCTTTGGTGGGTTTGTTGGCTTTGCCAGCCCACCACTCCTTGAAGAAAATTTGCAAATTTTTCCTTTGTATTTCTTCCTCGTATCTCAGCAGTGCTCTGATTTTTCGAAGACCTTTCTGGGCTTAAGATTTTCCTTTGTTCACTTCCTCCTCGAGCCTCCAGAGTCTATGATAAAGAGCTTCTCTACGAGCCCGTCGCACAGTCTCGAGCATCTTCCTGGATCTAATCATGATCTATCATGACTTATCGACCGCACTTCTCCAGCACTTGGCTCGGGACAAGCCGGAGGCAAACGCCTCCTTCCACACATCAGCAATTTCTTGATGGACGGAGGGGAGAGAGAAGGAGGGCACACTAGCGTGGAACCAAGGAGCCTTATGGATCTTGGTGGAAGGTTGGAAAGTGATAACGATCGGGTAGTGATCAGAGATGGTGAGGTCGATGCGTTGCGAGAGGGAAGGGTGGCCCCAATGATGAGAAAAACTCTGAGAGATGTAGCATCTATCAAGTCTAGCTTTCCTCAGGTCCTCGCCCGCTTGGAGATTTGACCAAGAAAAGCCATTCGAGTCTTTGAATTTGACCAAATCCAAGTGTAGTTTGGTTTTGTCCCACGTTTCTTTCTCTCGACTATCGATGACCTTGCCCTTGCCCATCCATCTGACCATAGGGTCCTCCACCATGTTGAAGTCACCACAAATAAGCACGTTGTGGGGGAGCGAGTCCAAGGAGGCCCAAGTGTTCAGTCTCTCTAACTCCCCATTAGGGGCATACAAAGAAACTAAAGTAAAACACAAAGGAGCACCAAAAGAAACAACAATCCATCGATGGCGTTCATCTTCAATGGAGTGCTCAAGCTTTTCAAACCAGAATTGATTAATACCGATTACCGTTCCACCGAACCCCCGCTGGTGTGCTGTTGAAATCCAAACATGGGTCGAGGAGACATGTCTAAGCCGTTTCTGGAGGTCTTCTCCGTCAATTTTAATCTCTTGAATACATATAAAGTCTGGGTTTAGGCTAATGTCGTGAAGCCATTGATCAATGATGGTCGCTCTTGAGCGGTTGATTAGCCCTCTAGCGTTTAACGAGATGATGATCATTGTCGTAGTGAGCCCTCTTTGCGGGAAGGAGCTTTGTCCTTTCTTTTCTTGGATTCATGTTTCTTTTTCGCTCGGATCGGATCTCGAATTAGCAATAGGTTGTTGTGGAGGCTTTTCCAAGGTAACTCCATAGGTTGTTTTCCTTTGCGGGATGCCTCCTGCTGGGAAGAACTGGGCACCGTTTTTCGACACCATTTCCGGAATAGTCGATCCGATGATGGAACTTTCACTATCCATGTTATCTTCGTTACTAGTAGTAAAGCCGTCTTCTTTGCTTGTAGTGTAACCCTCTTGAGAGGTTTCTTTATTGTCAGGGATCTCTAGGGATTTGTCGTTGGTGTCCACCTGAAGTTGGTTCCCACCTAGGTAGTCAAACTCATTGACCTCCTTTTCCAGATTGCAATACAGGTTGTTGGAGGGGGTAACTGACATGTTATTTCGCTTAGAAGTCGCCCTAGGGCTTCTTTTCCTTCTTCTTCTGACTTCGATGAATCCGTCTGCATCAGCTTCTGGATTAAGGGGGCCCTTGACTTCCTGTTACCTCATTGAGTGAGTCAATGCCCCTTTGTTGTCTTGAGCATTTCTGGGGGTTTCTTGATTTCGCTTGCTTTTTTGTCTCAAAGGGCAATCTTTAATCCTGTGAACTTGTTGGCCACAACGAAAGCACGCGTTGGGAAGGTTTTTCTAGTTGATGTCTTGCTTCCATACATCCCCTTCGCCCAAGTCCACTTTGATCTTCGATGGAAGCAGCAAGTTGAGCTCAGCCTTAACACAGATTTGAGGGTGCCACCGAGCGTTGAACGAGTGTCTTGCACCTTCATAAATGAGACCACCAATGTCCTCGCGTGAGGCCAACAACTTGCCGATAGGAGAAACAATGTCCCACACAAAGTTGGACAAGAAGTATGGCAGGTTAGGGAGCTCATGCCAGAGAGGGTACCGAAGCGATTTCGATTATACCATTTTGTGCAACAACCGATAGAGACACAAGAAATTGCACCTAATAATACTTAGGCATTGGAAGGTCAAATTGCAAGGTATGAAGATTAGCTAAAACAAGAGCAATCACTAAGAGAAGAATGGGAAAAGAAGTATATGTATGACGCTAATGAGCTCAGGAAAAGGTGGAAGACTACAGAAGCACAACTTATTGCACAATGTAATGAAGATGCATATCAAATTGCCGCCATAGGAGAAGAACTCCTGAAGAACAAGAAAGCACTTAGAACAGCGGCTAGTGAAATCATGAAAAAGGATGAAATCATTGAAAACTTTAAAGCTCAATTAGCACAACAAATTCAAATGGGGACACTAGTAGTTCCAAGCCCCCAAGTGGCTACTCTAGAGATTGAGTACGTCCTCTTTCACCCCCCATGCATCATTCACTTATAAAGGAAGAAGTAGAGCTGAGCATTGACAGACATAAATGGGCTTTTGCAGAGCTAAGCCATCATGAGAAAGCACTACTGGTGTCCCAACTTACAAAGCAATTTGAAGATCAGGTAGTAAAGGTAATGAAGGAAGCAAAGATTGAAAGTAAGAATTTTGAACAAATTCTGAATCCATTCAATGTACCCTACAAATTATTAAAAGAGGAAACTGGATAGTATATCAAGAAAACTACAAACAAGGAACCTGATCATGACTTGCAATTCAACACGAACACATTTTCTTATACTCAAGAAGAATTTGACAAGGCAGATCTAGCGTGGAGAAGAAAGTTCTTGGAAAAGAATCTGACATTAGGGGTGCACTGGGAGTCAGCACCATATGTATTACAGATAAATCCATCTTTTTGCCTAGTAATGAGGAGATAAACTTGGATGCCACTTTGGGAAGCACGACACTATGGTACCATAAATAACCAATGGCTAAATTATCCATTACTACCAAGCCCACCTCATGATTACTTATTGACGGAAGAATACATGGTATGAACAATATAATTTTGGTTATCAAGATATGCGATAGTACTAGACTTAGCCATCAAGATGACAAATAAAATATTGTGCATGCTCCTTATAGTTTTAAAAGTATCCAGACATGCCTCTTCAATATCCACACGATTGATGTCCACAAATGTGTGGGACTTTGTTCCATGGCTTTCTTCCTTTAGGTTAGTGTTCCCACCTTTCTCCCATCCAAATGCTTCTTTAATCAATTCGTGCGTGAATTGAATAATCACCCATTCTCCTTCCACATCAAGAACGTTTGCTTCTGGTACTAAAGGATTATGCAGAGCTAGCTGAAGAGTGTTCATAACCTGAGTACACCGTTGAAATTCCAACTTATAAATTGGTAGCTCGAAGTACTTATGAATTCTTGCCTTTTGTCAATAAATCTCTAGTCAATGGGAGTTGATGTAAGAGTTTAAAGTCCTAGGACATCACAGGGAACTGATGATCAGTGTCCATGATCTTTATGGTCACCAAAAATAGATGCTCTCTTGTAGGTTGTTCTTCTCTAAACCAATGGCCCTTGGCTTTGGTTACACTTTGTAGTGGGAATTCAAGGACTTCTTCTTGAATGGTTTCCTTATAATCTTTGGAAGCCATCTTCACTTGTAATAAGGGAAAGAATTAGTTTATAGAGGAAAACAATTCGTTTGTTTATGTGTAGTTCAATGAATATGTCGTTTTTTTTGTCGCTCGATTCCCCTTGCATAAGTAAGTAATGCCTCTTACCACACTTTAGTTAAGTTTTAATCCTAAAGGAAAACAAGAGATTAGTGATAGCCGAAGCATTTATTTATTTACAATGTATGGTCATTCCTATGACAGAAGAAGCTAAGTCCTATTCTAATTGTGGAAATGTGCACCATTACTTTTGTTGAAGAGCCAATGTGCCAAATGCATTGCCTTCTAATGTGGCCCTATCATGCATACTCTGGATGCAATGAATTCTTCATGAGTGCGGATAGAATCTCGTTTATTCTATTCTTCAGTTCCTTGTAGCTTTTAAGGTCTCCATATCCACTTGGTAGTTCGTGCTTGGGGCATTTGCTTCTGTCAAGTTTCTCGTTCTGTGGTCCTTTCGTATCCTTGGTGAGTCTTTATAGGCTTCTTCAGTTCACGTAGTAGGTATGCTATCTCATTGAGCTTTCCTATTTTTGTATTTGCAATTTGTTAGACTGTTTTCGGGATCCATATTCGTTGCTCTGATTTTTGAGTTTCTACTAATGACTTTGGAAGCCATACCTAAAGAAATCTTGGTTTATCCGATTGCAATTTTGAATTGAGGTTGTTTCTTTGTGTTTCTACTAGTTGGATAATCTACTTCTGTGTTGTGTTGCCTTGTTGAGTCATTCGATCCTTACGTACACATTGTAGACGAGTATTGCCTAGATGTAATGTTCGGGCAATCAACATCCATGTAGGTTTTCTTCTTATAGGGTAGATAGGTTGAGAAGTAATTTCCTCACACTCTCTCTTAGGCTCATTTCTCATGGGCGAGGTGGTCACACAATCATGCAACACTTCCCTATTTGCAAGCATTTCTAGATTAAGGCATTCTTGGGATATACTCTTTATTGATTCATTTTCCTTCTCCTCCTTTAAGTTCTCATCCTTAGGTTTGATGACATTATGGATTTGTGACGGCTTTTCTTCCAACAAAATAAAGACTTCCTTATGCCCTATTTTGGCTGATATGTATCCTTGTGCAAGATGTATGCTCACTTCATTCTTAATAGTCTAGTCTTGTCCTAGGATCAGATTTTTGATAAGGTCTTCATCATTGCAGACCAAAACTTTTTGCTCCATAGTGGAATTGCCTAAGTGAAGGGACGTTAAGGCTTCTCCGACACATTATATAAGTTGACCTCCAATTCCTATCATACATGCCTTAGTGGGACTTATGGTCATTTGCATATGAGTGGTTAAGGACACTCGTATACAACTTAGAGCTGCTCCGGAGTCAATCCGAGATTCCACTAGTTGATACTCCATGTTTCTGATTCTTAGGTTTAAGTATGGTTGTGGGATGCTATAACTTGTATTTATGGTATTATTGACTTGATAGTTGGCCATGGGTATAGGTTCCTCTCTTTATATATATCGTTCATCCCTTTGTCCTATCCACTCTTTTCGTCTCTTGATATGCTCTAAGGCTTCTTGGCGTGTTTCTTCTCTAATCCTCTCTTCTTCCTTCTTTCGATTTTGTGCTCCTACCAGTCATGCTAACATTTGATCTATTAATGGTTCCATATATTGTTTCACTCTACATCTGCTTATGTAGTTGAGAAGTACATCTCTATACAGTGTAGCTAGATTTACTGCTTTGCTTGTTGAAATTCGATTTATCAATAATGGTCCATATCCACGTTGTTGCAGGTTCTTGGCATGTTGCTTCAATGTATATACTAAGAAAAAATCTCCTTCCTTTAAGCTTTTGTCTTTGATATGTGCATCATAATATGCTTTCTGCCTCGGTTTAGCAACATAAATTCCTGCAACAGCTTGTAGTCATGTTTCGTGTAGTTTCTCAATTTGGACTAATTGCTTGGATAGTTCATGGCCTCTCCATTCATACTGTTGGGCTACACGTAGAGTAGGTACTAAAAAATCAATTGGTAAGATCGCATTTTGTCCATATATTAAGTTAAAAGGAGTGGTTCCAATGGTTGTCTTGTAAGCCACTCGGAAGGCCCAAATTGCATAAGGCAATTGTTTGTCCTAATCTGAGCTCTTGTTGTTGACTATCTTTGTGACCACCATACATAACTTTATTGGAACTCTCTGACTGACCATTAGCTTCAAGGTGATAGGGGGCTGAGTTTTTATGGATTACTAGAGATTTGTTCATCAGAGATTCGATTACTTCATTGATGAAGTGCATTCCAATATCGCTCAATATCTCTATAGGTAATCCAAAGCAAGTAAAGATGTTCTCAAAGAGAAACTTCAGTGTAGTTTGAGCATCATTTGTTTTCTTGTTGCTTTTGCTTCTACCCATTTGTTAGATAGTCCATT
>CM035424.1:71301843-71351843 GCA_020310875.1 Ceratopteris richardii
CATTGAGCTTTACTAGGTTTATCTACCAAGACTGATGACACATTTGTTCTTGCTAGCTAACTCATTCGCAGACATGAGGATTTTCCTTACGTATTGTTCTTCATATATTGCACTTGTTGTATTGTTGTTTTTAGGTCATTCTTGTACATTCCTTTAATTAATAGAAGAAGAAGAAGAAGATTATTCTTCCTTGCCTTAATGTGTGTGTTATCTTCATATGATGTTTGTTATGCACCATAAACAAATTAGGCACTTGAAACAAGCATCTGCATCCATCTTTAGGCTCCCACATACAAGATCATGAATACTGCTTTGAAAATAAAAGGGTTATGTCATCAACCCTCCTCATCAAGAATACATGGTTTAAACTAATATTGTGCAATGGAACCAAAACCTTAGCACTGTTATCAAGGCCTATTGAGCAAACGTTCTTAAAGTCATAAATCTATATAACGTGTTGAACTTCACATTTTGGAGCATATGCTTCTGAAATCAACTCAGATAATATTGGAAAATTAAATGCATTATTACATGCCAACCTCTTAGAGAATGTACTGAACATTTGATCAATGTGATCATGAGTGTGCCCAACCAAAAGGAAATTTACCTTAATCTTTTGAAGCACTTGTCTATCAGCAAGCATGCATAAATATCCAAAAATTGTAGATTTTTTATTCTCTCTTGCAGTATTATGAAGCTACAGATCTAGAGTTGGTGGCAAAAGACCCTTCCATGATTGCAAAACTCAATGAATGACAGTAACCATAAGGTTTGGATCATTATGCACATTCAGATATGTGAAGAAAACCTTGGACTTTAAAGTTCCATTGTATACCAAAGCACCAACCAAATGCATTTGCACAAGGACTTCATCTCCAATGTCCTTAGTGACACGATAAAAATGGGGCAATCATGGTTTTTTGATCCATACCATCAATCAACAAACACATATAATGCTCTGAATTTTTGAGTGCTTTACTTTAATGATGAATTGTTTTCTTTCTTTCTAAAGCTTGACTCTCACAATGATTCCTAAGAGGGAGCATTCATAAGCCCCTGTTGAACCTTATGTATTCTAAAATTTCCCACACCCATTGCAATTTTAAATGCAGACCTACAACACCGCATCCCTTGACTAAAGTAATATTCAAAAGCAACACGCATTACTGACATGTTATCCTCAATCATTTGCATGTGAGAAACAAGGTATATATCCTACCTTTCACTCTCTAAGTGGAGGAGTTTCTCTCTTAAGTGATTTAGTTTCTTCATTCCTAAGTTATACAAGAATTTCAAACCACAACAATGCTTCACAATATTCAATGCAATTTGTCTATCTATTGACTTACTTCACGCAGCCTTCTCTTAAAATGTAGATTGAGCATGCTTTTTCTTTCTTTCTCTTTTCTAACGTCCTTTGATCCACATGCACTTGAATCAAAAGGGAGATCAATGGGTGGATCAGAAGGGAGATCAAGAGATGCACTTAGTTGAGCAACATTGCATTGAGAATCTAACTTAAATGACTCAACCGAAAACATAGAATCAACACATTCTAATCCATGGACATCACTCGTGAGGAAAGAATCAACTAAAAACAACGAATTTGGACTTCTATCAAGGTGACTAGACGAAGCTAATGCCTAGGCATGTATTGAAAAGATGGAGCTCATCTTCATTTACTTCAAAGAGAAATGAAGATTGGATACCTTTTTAAATGGTGGAAGTGTAACATCAAGTGCAAGTGTCACATCAAGTAGATATGAAGATAGATTGCACAAATTATCATGGGTAGATATGAAGATTAAGACAAAGTACAATCTGATCAGACATCATTAACTATGTGATTTATTTTGATCAAGTTTGACTTGACAAAGTTTTGAGATACATAATAAAGTTTTAATATATAAAATAAAGTTTCAAGATACATAATAAAGTATGGTATGTTGATCTCCTAAAGGAAGCAAGGAAACAAGAATGTGGAGCAAAGAGAGCCCAGTCCTCCCCTATCCAACTCTGTTGACTGTCTTAAAGTTGGTGAGCACAAAGAAAATATTTGATGAAAGTGAAAAATTAAATTCCTTGAGAGACCTAAGTAACTTTTTGATTTATTTTGGTCCTTTATTTCCTACGGGCCTCAAATATTCTTGCATATAGTATTTAATGTATTTCCTCATATTTTTTTTACACCATGCTTTCTTGCTAACAATGATGAATTCGAAAGAAATCCTTCCAAATGGCCTACTACCTACTCAAGATGTTTGCGTTGTTAGAAAAATAACATTTGAAGTGTTTTTCTATGCACAGAAAAACTATTTTGTGATGCTTTTCATCTAGGTTCATATTCCTTTAACTGTGGGATTATTAATATTCATTTACCTATCGGTTTGTTGATTGTCCAAGGGTGGATTTGAAAATCTTTCTTACTCAATTTGTGGATTATTGATTATTTATCATAGCGAATTGTGGATTTGAAAATCTTTCTCACTTATATTTGTGACCAATTTCAACAACTTGTGACATATATTGCACCCTCACATCCATTTTTCACTTTTTCTTGTAAAAAAGTCATAAGTTCTAGTTCTTTTATTCCTTCCCACACTTACAATATTCCCCAATTTCAAAGGAAAAAGAAACTAAATAACAAAAGTTGGACTAACTCTCTTATCATACCCTAAATTGGCACACCAATTGCTTCCTAAATTGGAATAACCTCTCTTATCAGACCCTAAATTGGCATAGCTAGTGGTCCTTGGCTCAACTACATAGTCCAATTTGTTAATCTAGTTAGGGCCTAGTCTAATTCAGTTACATCTAGTCAGTTGCTAGTTCAAGTCACACTAGTGCCCATACATAATGGAGGAGGACATCAATCTCATTTCTAAAATTCATGAGCTGAATAGGAGCATGGGTGACCCCATGAAAGGAAAGAAAAGCATGGCTTCATTATCCTCTAAGAGGGCAAGCAAACCGATTGCCATTTCATATGGTCGATATAGTAGTATAAAACCTATTGATGATGATTCAATGAGGAAGGAGAGGTTAAAGGAAATTGAGGTTAATAGGAAAGATCGACCACTTTGGGACATGACAGATCTGGAGTGGTGTCTTCAGTTACCGAATGCAATCTACAAAATGGAGCTTGTGCCCCGAGTGTTGTGTGTCAAAAAATCTTGCAGCTATTTGTAGGGACTTCAAGAATCTTATCATAGATCCACTACCTTGGATCCAAGGGAACATAATGCCAACACATCAAAAGAAGACATCCCCAATAAAGGCAAAGGGTAAGAAATTTTTATAGAAGAAACCACTAAAAAAGTTGAAGAAAACTGTAGATGAAGCATCCATTGAGTCAAGTTCTGACTCAGAGGATGTTATCGTTGCACCTGGCAGAGAACTTGCATCTAGGATCTTGGATAATAAACAGAATAGGATGAGGGAAGACATTGCCAAGAGAAAACTCGTTAGAAAAGGGCAACTATTCCACCTTCCCATAAATATTATCCACAAACCACCAATTGAACCAATCATAGGGAGGAGGCCCCCTTAGATAAGGAAGCCACATACTTTGCATGTGCAAAACATAAAGAAAACTATGAAGCTCAACTCTCATGCAACTGTAGTTCCTTTTCTGGTGATGGTGGACCCAAATGAATGCAAGTATAGA
Organism: Ceratopteris richardii; assembly: GCA_020310875.1. Classification (NCBI taxonomy): domain Eukaryota; kingdom Viridiplantae; phylum Streptophyta; class Polypodiopsida; order Polypodiales; family Pteridaceae; genus Ceratopteris; species Ceratopteris richardii. The sequence goes on from CM035424.1 coordinate 71,305,511, forward strand.
GAAGATTTCAATGAGGCTTTTTTTTTAGGATTACACGTACTATGTGATTGGTGGATCACACTCTACAAAGGCCCATAGATAGATGGTGAAGGAGCACCCCACAACCTTCTTCTTTAGGTATGTAGAGTGCAAGATATATGTAGGACTGTTGCTCTAGCACAATGGTAAATTTGGTGTTGCTCTAGCACAATGGTGAGAATCACGTTAAGAAGCTCCACCTCCTTAATGTCAATCCGCGGAAGAGATAGGAGTGATATGAAGATCGTGAGTGTGAGATGAAGTGAGAGTGAAGGTGAGAAGCATAGAAATGCACACACACATACACACACACTACGAAGAGACAAGCAAGACACAATGGAAGGTGAGAAATCAACTCTATTACTCAAGAACACTATTACAAGCTCAAAAGAACTCTAACCTCAAACAAGCTAACCTAAAAAATGAGCTCTCTAGCTCTTTTTATAGTTTCTAGACTAGTTTTGACCGGTTTCACATCTAGTGACCGGCATAGTTAAAAATTAGGTCCTAGATGCTATTTGGAAGGGTAAACGGTGTCTAAAAATAACGAAAATTGATACGCTTGTTCTACCTAAGCTCCTCAAGCTTGAGGACTCCTCGGCTTGCACAAAATGGAGCGAGAAATTAAGAAAAGGGTTTTTCTATGTTACATATGTTACATTAGTGATAAAAATCACTGTTGGAGGTTTTTTGAAAAGTATTTCTAAAACATGATTCTTTGAAAAAAGATTCGACTGGCTCCCTGCTCTGTCGTTACATGCTTCCGCGTCTTCTATGCCTCTAGCTGCTTCCAACACCCCGCTCCCTCTCGCTTCTGTCGTCCCTGACAGAACCTTGTTGTGAGGTTTGCCGAATATAGTTCTGTAGGAGGTCTTGAGCGAGGGTGTGCTCGGAGATACGAATGCCTCGGGCCAGATCTGCCTCGAGTTTCTCCCAGTCGATTGGTTGCGGTTCTTCCGATGGCGGGAGCTGATAGTGTGTGGAATAGACCATTTGTTCACAGACAAATAAGTGTAATAAATGTGTAGGCCTGCTTATGAATACCTCTGAATGGTATTCCCAGAAGCCGGTTGTGAACATCTCTTCGAATGTCTGCTTGTAGCACACCGATAGATATTTTATTCTGCAATGCCAGGCATAACACACCCGTAGCGATGGCGTTGTACTCATATCATATACCAGATCGAAATTGCCATGCTCAAAGCCCGAGGTGTTGACATGAGGTGCCTTGACGCGTCGGAAGACTTTAAAAATCATTTGCATCATGTCAAAGATTTTGACAGTCATATGCGCGCTATATCGTCCATATGCTTTAATCTAGGGAGCCAGTGGCGAATTGTAGCCATCATGTAGCCAACAATTGGTAACTTGATGGGTGGCTTAAAATAGGGGTAATTCAACTAGTCCTGGCACTGCTTATTGTTTTGTACCTTAATAGCAAATGCAGTCCAGGAGCGGCGTCGTGGTACTGGTTCCCAACATGGGTTGTACTTTAAATGCAAAGGTGCCTTTACCCATGTACTCATCATTTCTGGATACTTCTGTAGTAAATCTTTTCGCCACTCTGGTTGATAGATCTCTCCTTGCTGCGCATCGAGTGGTAGATCGTCCTCCTCGAATTGAGTTGCATGCGATGGTTTCTTACCTGTCTCTTTCTCATGGCTAACTGGTATTCACCCATTAACATAAAATACGGTTTATACTGTAGCTCGTGCCCAGATATGTATCGTCGCGGGGCCAAATGAGCAAAGAATGGAGATTGTAAAATTCTTTCTTCGATCATCGCCATGGCATGTAATTGTGCCTCTACTCTAGCTGAGTGTGTTGTCCCAAGTTCCTCAATTGCCTTCATCCACGCGGGTGTCGAGAGTTCGTAAGTCATCTGGCCTTCGACCGTGACGCGTCCACCTGGGATGGGTTGTGGCTCGTACGCCTCTTCAAACGTTTCCTCCACCGGGATGGTGACAGTTTCTTCCTCAGCTGGAAGCTCAGGTGGGGAATCTGGCCTTGATGGTGCTTCATATAGTGCAATCCTTGATTCAAGGTTCGATACCTCGGCCCGTAATGCGTTGAGTTCCTCTAAGATGTCAAGAGAGGGGTCCACAGGTGCTGGTATGTCTTGGTGTGCCGGTGCTCGTAACTGGAGTAATTTATGATCTTCTTTGAGTTTCTATAACTCCTCGTTCATGCGATCGTATTCATCTAGCAGTCTTACATGATCTTCTTGCAGCATCCTCATCGAGTCTAAGGGAATCGCTTTGAACCGGCTAGGACTGAGTGGTTGGTCTGGATGGTCTAGGGCTGCTTCTAAGTTTTCGCGATTCTGGTCCTGTAAGCGCTGGTTTTCTTCCTTTGCTGTTGCTAGATGTCTTCTGAGTAAGCCCATATTTCTCGTTAGCGTTGCGTTGCGCATTGTCTGGGCTCTTAATAAGTTATCCAGGTCAGCAGTGGCTTCCTTGGTCTTTTCTTCGCTTTCTAGTTCTAATTTATGATAGGCCTCTCGTAATTCCTGGTATCGGTTGTTCAGTGAGGCATTCTCAATAGACAATAAATTAAGCTGCGACTGTAAGTCATTGGTTGTCCTCTGCAGCTGCTGGTAATTATTGCCAAGAGATGTGAACTCATCTCTGACTTGCGTCATACACATGAACATTTGTCGGAATGCATTATCTACAGTGGGTGATAGTATTAATGGGGTGCTAAATGAAGATGCAGTGGATGTAGATGCAACGGGAACGGGGAATGGGGGTGGGAAGGTGGATGCTGTAGTGATTGTTGAAAATTGTGATGTGCCTAAAAATGTTTGTGCCGTGAGTGAAGTGAGTGATGGTGCAGTGGGTGGTGAGATGTCCATCTCATTGGACATGTCTAGTGCTGTGACTGTGAATATGGGTGTGACTGTGGGTGCTTGTGCTGGTGTAAATACGGGATTTACAAAGGTTGAGGAGTAATTTACAGGTGGGCTGGCTGGAGCAGCTTGGTGAAAAGGGGAAAAAGGGGTTACAGTGGGTCGGGGAGGTGAGACTGGGGAGAAGGTTAAGGGCGGTGGGAATGGAAAAAGGGGTCTTGGAGTTGTGGGGAAAGATGGAAATGATGGATGGAGGAATGGGTTGGATAGAAAGGTGGGTGTATGAGGGGGTAGACTAAGTCTAATGGGTGCAGGAATTGTGGGGTGAGTGGTCGTAAAGACGATTTCTGCTACGCCACCGGCGAATGAAGATGTTGGTCTGGGGGAAGGAGGGTGAAGAGGGGAGGCTGGATGGACTGGCGGTGATGGAGGAGCGGGTGGGGTGGTCGGTACTTCAGTGACTACTGAGGTATGTACATTTGTAGCGCGAGGTGGGGAATCTACAAGGATGGTTTCTGCTGCCAACGAGCTTTGGGTGATGAGGCATGCCTCCCTGGCTTGTTCTGAAGACTGTGCTCCTGTTGGTACACGAATGTATTCGCCGGGCTTTGAAAGTAGTCGTACTCTGCGGGGGTCAAACTGTGGTAGTGGCTTTCGTTGCAAGTACCTGAGGGCTTCGTTGGAGCCTACTGATTTGACTAACTCTCTGAATCCTTTGATGTATGCGTCTTCGAATCCGCCTGTGACAAGTTCTTGTTCTATTATTGCTTGACTCTCTTCCTCTGTCAGCTTTTTGCGTGCCCAAACTTTTTCCATAGTTCTATACAGCTTCTTGATAGCTAGTGTGTAAGCTGCTGCTTTGTAAGTTTCATCTTCATGGGTACTTGTATCACCATGTGTGTCTGTTTGTTGGCCTTGGCCATCTATCTGTTCATGCTCTTGGGATTCCTGAGTTCCCTGGCTAGCTTCGTCGTCTCCTTCGTCGTCATCGGTTGCTGTTCTTTCGTCATCAGAGCTGGACACGATCTGTCCTTGTGGCTGATCCCTGGGTGTGGTAGGGTAGCTAGGCCTTTCAAATTCTTGAGAAAACAATTGTCCTTCTGAAAACTAGAACTCATTGGAGAATGCATCGGGCATCTCAAAATCAAAAGTTGGATCTAGTGGTGCTGTTTGTTCTGCTTCTAAATGGGGTATTGGAAAAGAGAACGCTTCCGCACCAATGGTGATGGGAATTTCAGCTGCTGTGGTGATAGGTTCTGTGGTTGTGGCTGCTTGGGGTGCAACAGTACTGGTGGTGCCCTCCGTTATAACTGGTCTTGATAATCTGATACGAATAGGTTGTACTGTGGGAGTGGCTGCTGTCGGTGATTGCTCTGGAGATGGTTGTGGCGAGGGTGATTCTGGGACTTGTAGGCATGGGATAGTGCCTCTCATCCGCTTTCCGGCTCTGCCTTTGCTAGCCTTTCTAGCTTTCTTTGTGGTTCCTTTAAATGCCTTCAGTTCCTCACTAGCCATGGTGCGCTCTATGGGTAAATCATATGCCAGACACATATATATAATCCTTGTAAGTGCACAACATCCATTGATGACCTTCTTTCGTTCCCATCTATGTTGTGCCAAATAGAGCTGATCAATTATCCAGCTAGCTAGATCAACCGTTTGGGGTCCAGTACATGCTAAGTATAATCCAAACCAGATTCTTTTGTGGGGCATGGTAAAACGATCCTGAGCTGGGAAAGCAAAGTGCTGCATGCATATCCGTAATGGCTTAGAGAGCTCAGGTGTTATAGCAGAAATATCCTCCCACTTAGTTACGTCGCCATGTTTCATCTGCTCTGGGACTAGTCGTTCTCGCTCCGTCGGAGTGTGCGTTCCATGTATTTTGAGAGCTGCGCGAATTAAATCTTTAGACAAATAAAACCTTCTGAATGGAGGGTCATTTACCAAGGATGGTAACATGAATGTACCGGGTAGATCCTTGTTCTCTGAAGCTGTTAAGGTGGTTACTAGGTAAAAGCATCTGTAAAAATCAGGTTTAGGCAGAGGGTCACTAAAATATTCTGTAAAGCCCGCTCGTGCCCAAACGTGCGTTAGATCTTGTGTATTCTGTAGTCCTTCAAATTCTCTTGAAAAGAACTGGTACTTGGCCCATGTGCGAAGATCAAATGCCAAATTGGCCTCAAATATGAAATCAATGTCTGCTAAGGGTCCTGCTAGGCCTTGAAACCAGTGAGAGTTACAATGAATCTTCTCCGTATATCCTCTAAGAGGATCGTCTATTGGCATGGGTCCTGGAAAACCTTGAAACTCTGGTGGTTGCATCGTAGGATAAGATTCCGTGAGTAATTCTCCAATATTGGCCATTGGTGTGCTTGGGCCAGCTTCTGATGGTCCTTCTTCGGTTTGCATGATGACTGACGAGCTAATGGAAAAGATCTGCTACAAAAGATTAGCACATTAGTATGGAAATTAATTATGATCCCATTAAGGTGAGACCGCAATCCCTTTCCATAACCGATGTGTAACCCGTGTAGCCAAGTGTCATGAAGTGATTGATGCAATGATTATTTGCAAAACTAATGCAGGTCTCTAGACGCCTACATTGTCAGATTATGCATACATTTCTTGATGAGCTTTTATTATGCATGATGTGGGGTTTTGGTGTATGAATTTATACAAGGTTTGGTTGAGGGTGAATTATTACAAGGGTGGAGTTTAAACGGGGTGGGAGAATTGTTAGATAAGGGGGTACAAGAAGACATCTGGATACGTTTCGGTATCCATTTCCTAAGAGTCTTTGAGTGGGTGGTGTGTTTCTACTGAGGGACAAAAAGTGGTAACGGGTTTGGTGGTATTGAAGGATGGAAAGATTTCTGAGGGGTATATATTACATGGCTTGAGGGTTGGGCTATAATACATTGTTTGGGTACCCAAATCTGCATGGGTGTGGGTCGATTGATAAGATACTTCTTGGCGATCCAAATCTGCCGAGTATTTGTACTTGGGGAAGAAGATCGAGGGGACTTTGGATGCTGACTCTGCTTCTGTTGAAACTTTGTCCTGTTCTCGTCTGCAGTGTTGCCAATAGCCTGTGGTTGCTGTCCCTTTGGCACCCATATTTGTTTCGTGCCACTTGTTCTGTGATGTTGATACTGCTGCTTTCTTTGCCTTGTCTGGTGGTGTCGTCGGTCTCGGTTCCTCTGTTGTGGTTGACTCCTTCGTGGTTGGGTTTGAGAGGTCCATTGGACACTCTGCTTTGGGAAAGAAGGGAGATCCAACACTTGCGTGACCTGCCCATTAGGAATTGATTCGTTATTTATCTTTAATCTAGGCCAGTCCACAGCAAGTTTGGAAGGATGAGCACCGCAGGGTGTTGTGCTCATTTGGCCGCTGATGCAACCCACCTGACCGCTGATTGTGTCCATCTGCCCTAGCGGTTGGGTAGCTGCCCCTTCTAGTTTGCAGGAAGCCCCAGGGAAGATCTCCTGTCGTCCTTCTGATTGACAACTGTCCATAGCCAAGCCCGAGTGGGTTGGTGTAGACGTAACGAGACTGATCTGACCCAAGATCTCCCGGTCTTCCGTCGCATGTATTTCATAGGGTCTAGGGTTACAAACCTTAGTTGGAATGCCGTTAGGGAAGTCAAGCGGTATCACTCGCTTCTGTTCTAAGGTTCCAATCTGTAAGGAGCCTTGTCTAAGATTTAGGTCCACTGAGTGATCGTATAGCCAATCTTGGCCAAGGATTAGGGGTTCTATCAGGTCGTCATCATGGCACACTAGTAGCTTCGCTGTCATGGTCACTTCCTTAATGAGGATAGGAAGGTCCACCTCACCCATGCAAGGGCTTTCCATGCCTCCTAAGCCTATGAGGTATGCCTCAATTGGCCACATTTCTATTCCTGAGTCCTTATAGTGGGACCATCTAATCGCACTAGTCGCAGCACCTGAGTCAATCAAAGCCCTGAGCTCTTGGCAAGGGTTGCCGTGCTCTAGCCTGACTGTAATGAATGGTCTCCTGTCCACTATACTAGGATGAGTGGTTGACTTTACTTGACACATGGCCATGGGATATCTGCGTGTAGTTTCCAGATGGTTATAATGTTCTCTCCCTATTCCTTGTCTTCTTAACTTCATGCGTTTAATGCGTTCTATTGCTTCTGCCTGAGCTTCCGCTCGTATTCTATTTTCTTCCTCCTTACGCTTCTTTGCCAACGTGAGTCGTCTAAGCATATCCTCAGTAAGAGGTTCCTGATATAACTTGACTCTACAGCCACTAATATAATTAGGCATTATGTCTCCTTCTAAGTTGGCTAACTGTACTGCTCCACTTGTTGAGAGTCTGTTAATGATCATAGGTCCATAACCTCGCTTTTCTAACTTACGTGCGTGTTGTTTCAGCGTATATACTAGAACTAAATCTCCTTCTTTTAGGCCTTTATCTTTCACATGTGCATCAAAATATGCTTTCTGTCGCTTCTTCGCTGCATATATTCCTGCTGCTGCCTTTAGCCTGGTTTCTCCTAATCGTTCCAAGTCCATTATTCTTGCTGATAATTCATGGCCGGTCCACTGATGTTCTTGTGCAACCTTAAGGGTCGGTATCAAGAAGTCCAAAGGAAGCACTGCATTCTGACCAAAAACCATCTGAAAGGGAGTTGCATTGAGTACGGTCTTGTAGGCCACTCGATATGCCCAAACAGCGTGGTGTAACTGTTTGTCCCAATCTGAACGTTTGTTGTTCACAAGTTTCGTCAGTACGTTACAAAGGATCTTATTAGTGCTTTCAGCCTGACCATTGGCCTGAGGATGATATGGTGCGGATTTCTTGTGAATCACCATAAAATCCTGTAACAAATATTCAATGACTTGGTTTAGAAAGTGAGTTCCGCGATCGCTCACTAACTCTATAGGCAATCCATATCTTGTAAAGACATTCTCAAATAAGAATTTTGCAGTTGTGTGTGCATCATTCTTTTTTGTGGCTTTTGCCTCTACCCATTTCGTAAGATAATCTGTGGCAACAATAATGTATTCAGCATGTGTACCTTTTGCAGGGGAGTTAATGGGTCCTACAAAGTCTATACCCCACTTTGAAAATGCACGTCCTCCCATCATGGGTTTCAATGGCATTTCATCTCTGCGAGTAGGAAACTGAGTTCTTTGGCACACATCACATCTCTTTACATAGGTATGAGCATCCATGTGAAGAGTGGGCCACCATAATCCTGCAAAGAGGATGGCTTTGATTATCCTATCGGGTCCAAAATGACCTCCTGCAACACCTTGGTGTGCAGTCTCTAGTATGCTCAGATAATCGCTCTCATGAACACATTGTCTTAGATATCCATCTCGTCCTCTTTTGTATAGGTTATCACCAATAAGTGAATAATCTTGAGATTCCTGCTCTAGACTGCGTTGTCGTGCTAAAGTCATTCCTTGAGGGAATGTCTTCGTCCTCAAATATGTCACTAATGGTTCACTCCAGTCTGGTGTGAGAGACACGTGATATAATGTAGCATGTTCTACTGGTGGTCTTTCACAACAAATATGGCATTCTTTACACAACTTGTAGACATCTGCTTCCATCGAAGGCCAATATACTCCTAGTCTATGCACAGTCTGTAGTGTTTGATGTTTCGAATGATGTTGCTTTAATGCACCTACATGTGCTAATTGCAACCAATTTGCATGTTCTGATTCATCTACACAACAAGCAAGAATCTTTTGATTATCCTGTTTATATATGCTTCCTGCCATTATTTGGTATCTCTGAGACTTGGTAATCTCTCCCTCTTTGATCTTTATCCTAGGATTCTTGGGTCCATATGTGAGAATAGGGACTATAGGCTTAGCCCATTCTGGTGCTATCTCAAGGTTAAACAAATATGCATCTGGTAATTCATCCGCTACTCCCTGAGGAGCTTCTCCTGAGGTTAATCTTGAAAGGTGGTCAGCTCTAAGATGTGTCTTTCCTTTCCTGACTACTACTTCAAAATCATACTCCATGAGTAATAGAAACCAACGTATCAATCGTCCTGTGTTACATGGTTTGTTGACTAGGTACAATAGGGCTTGATGATCTGTAAAGAACTTGAACTTATTGGCCAACAAGTAGTGCCTAAACTTCTTTACTGCGTAGATCATCCCTAATCCTTCTCGTTCCATCGTGGTGTAATTTCTTTCTGCTGTGTTCAATTGTCTGCTCGCGTAAGCTATGGGGAGATCTATGTTACCTTCATTCGTGGGTTGTGCTAACACACATCCTATGGCGTAATTGGATGCATCCACATGTACATGGAATGGCTTACTCCAATCTGGTGTAGTCAATATAGGTGCTGAGCACAAGCGTCATTTGAGTTCATTGAATGAATTTTCACATTCATCTGTCCATACAAAGTTGGTTAAAAGAGAGTACAAAGGCTTGGCTATGATTGCATACATGTGTATGAATCTCCTATAATAACCGCAATGGCCCATAAATGCTTATACCTCTTTCACATTAGTTGGTCTAGGTAATTCTGCAATTACCTTCACCTTTTCTTCATCCGTAGAGATTCCATTTTTTGACACAATGTGTCCTAGAATTTTGCCTTGTCTGACCATGAAAACGCATTTTTCTGGGTTCAAACAAACCTGATATTCTCGACATTTGTCAAATATTTGTCTTAGCTTGGGAATATGCGTCTGCCTGATATTAGAATGAGCACATATGTCATTGACATATACTTCCAAACTCTTGCGTAAGAATTCCTTGAAAACATGACACATGAGTCGCTGGAAAGTGGCGGGTGCATTTGTTAAGCCGAATGGCATCACACGAAATGCAAATATGCCCCATTCGGTGGCAAATGCCGTCTTGTGTTGGTCTTCTGGAGCAATGGCTACTTGATTATAGCCTGAAAAACCATCAAGGAAGCTGTAAACTTCCTTGCCCGCAACTCTTTCCAATAGATGTTCTGTGATAGGAAGAGGATAACTGTCTCTAATCGTGGCGGCATTAACTTTTTTAAGGTTAATACACACACGCAATTTTCCATTCTTCTTGGGCACAACCACAATGGGGGATACCCATTCGGTATGCTCAATTTCGTAAATGAATCCTGCTTCTATCAAGCGATCTATCTCCTCTTTAATCTTCGCAGCGTAGTTATCATTATACGTGTACGGTTTCTGTTTTGTCGGTTTTGCATCTGGAGTCATAGGGATTCTATGAGAACATATATCTGGATCTACTCCTTTCAAATCTTTGTAACTCCAAGCAAAAACATCTCTATATTCACGTAATAGGGCAACTAATTCTTCTTCTTCTTCCTTCGTCAAATCATGCCCTATGTATGTACATTTCTCTTCTTCTCCTTCTATGGCAACTATTATTTTCTTGGTTTTCTCTCGGTTATCATATACTTGTCCGTCATTCGCCTTTCTATTAGGCATTCGTACCATGATTCTTCTATCTTCGATTTCATATTTCTTGAAATTCTCGGGTACTTCAAACAAAGATTCTTCTTTTTCTGACATGGTTTCTTTCTTCTTTCTTTTCTTGCCTTCACTCTGGTTAGTCACTTGAGTGGTAATTCTCACATCATTCATAACTTCTTCCTGTCTCTGAGGGTGAGTTTCTACTTCGAAAAAATATTCTTCTTCTGATGCAAAAGGTGGGTCCATGATAATTGATTCTAAATCAAAATCACTCGCATCCTCAAATGCCTCAGTGTTAGGTTCACACTCTTCTAAAATTGAATCACTCATGATTGGCTCTATCGTGAAAACTGATATGTCATAGCCATCCTCGTCACAGTGGGGTGTCCATTGTTCTTCATTGATGGCTACATCCATGGTTGCTAGGATTTCTGCCCAACCATGGGGTTCAAACTCTTCGTCTGGAAATACTACAGGTGCATAAGCTGGATCTTGAAGGGTTCGTGGAGGTTGTTCTGCACCTAAGGTCCTTGCTTCTAATCTTTCTTCCTCTTGTTTTGCAACTTTACACATCCATAGATGAGTATCCTCATGCAACCAAGAAGGATCTGATTCTAATGAGTGCACGGTATCCGTCTCTACTGGTGTCTTATGGATGGTATTCCATTGTATTGGGGGTACATCTCGATGTGAATAGTCTTTAAGATTGACTTTGGTAGTCACTCCTAAATGTTGCAAGTTCAAAGAATTGGTTCCCCAATCTTGTACAATTTGCAACTGACGCATGAATGGTCGTCCCAATATCATCTCATATGCATGATTTTTTGCAAAGTCACAAATGGCAAAGGTATGCTCAAATTCTACACCACAAGTGGTGAGAGATATGCCTTTTAGTAAGCCTAATGGTTTTTCTATGTGTCCGTCAGCCATTTGTAGCTTCATCCTGGTGGGTCTTAATGCTGGCTTACCCAAACGTTTCCATAAAGCGGTGGTAGCGATGGATACGCCGGCTCCTGAATCTAAGATGGCTTTCGTGGTGTAGCCCTGATGGGTTATCGGAAGATAAGTGTTACCTTCCTCTCCTTCGCTTACATCTCCAATCTTTTCTACGGGTATCTCTGGTACCTTATTTTGTGATCCTAGTTGTGATGGAGTAGTAGCAAGCTCGGGGAATTGATTTGCTACATGTTTCCACAATTCTGGTTTTACCTTTAACAACTCCTCTAGAGTGAGATTACACTGTACTTTAGTGTTCTTGATCACTTCCGTGTTTCTAGGGATTACTGATTCTTCATTCCTCACTATTATCGTGGGTGCTCTCATACTAATAGACTTTGCTTCCCAAGGTCCTATGAACTGAGGTAATTCTTGTAAAGAATTAGATTCAAAAGCTGTGTGTTCACTCAGTTGTTCCTCCTCTACCTCATCGTAAATAGAGGGGATGTCTTGGGGAAATTGCTCCTGCAAGTCATCTATTTCTTGAATAGGAGGATGGGTTCTGTCATATTATGGGTGTTACATGGGAACACCTCTAAGATGACGTGGCTTGTTTTGCCACATGGCATCAGATAGATGCATTGTATATTACTAGGGAGAGAGTCTTAATTAGTGTGACTCTTGATGAGAAGAAGAAGGAGCTCGGCGGCTGGGAGGAAATGAACGCAATGTCTCTGTGTGTGTGTTCGCGGATGTCGCTCGCGGATGCAGATCGAAGCAAAAGACTTTATGATAGTGGTATCAGAGAAGGTCTCGAAGGCGCTTCTTTATGCACATTATACTGTGGCAGGCGCTGGGATCGAACCCGTGACCTCTTGAAGAGGGGGGAGTGGGCTATCCATGTTGCCCACTTCCATTTGCTTCTCACTCCCTTCCACAAATGCAGCTTCTTCATCAGCGGCTTCCACGCTTTGGCGATCTGTAGAGCATGGCGATCCCAGAAAAGAAAGTCCATAGGGTGATGATGTGCAGGCGCTCCTGTTGGGATGAATGCCAATGCACTCACGCAAAGCAACATCTGATAATGGATAGAGATTTTTGGACCATATGAGAAAGCCTACATCATATGTAGAAGATATGGACATGGAGAGGTGGGCAAGTCCTTAAGCTATCCTTCTTGGCTACTTGGAAGAGAGCTTCATGGTGATGAGGAATAAGGAGAAGATAATGCTCCCATCAATGACATCCTACATCTTTTAGCAAGGAGGAGGAGTATGGCTTCAAGTTCCAGGTTTGAGAATTTTTGAATTCCTGTAAGAATTGTCATTTTTGAGAATGATAATGAAGCATTAAGGGGGGCCACTTTTTGGAGGGAAATCACATATATGGAGAGTATGAGATATGTACTCTCACCTAGAGTCAAGGATTCCCTCAATATAGAACAAAGGGTAAGTTTTAGGCACCTCCAAAGTAGCCTATTTCTATGATTTTTATACAAGTTTCAGGAGCTATTTTGGATAAATAGCCATTTCGGGAAGGGGAAAAGAGAAGGTATTTTTCATAAATTTATGGAAAAAACCATGCACACTTATATTCTAGTGTATTGACTTCCATATACAATCAAGAAATCCATAAGATACCTCAGTTTGATGGGAGTTTGAAGCTCCACAAAACCCCCTTCCATCAAAGTTTGACAAAAATTTCAGCACCTAAATTTGAGAAAATCCCATTTTGGAAGAGGGAAAAATAGGTGCGATAGCTATGGATGGATAGGGAAAGCTATGTATACTGAGAGTATGGTGTATGGACTTCTTAGGCGAATCATTAGATTCATCAAAATGATAAGTTAAGGAGGGATTTTAGTTCCTCAAAGACCCCCTTCCCGCACTTTCTGAAAAAATTCAGAAATTAATCTTTTGCCAAACTCCACTTCTCGGAGTAAGAAAAAGATTATTTAGAGGCTTCCCATGGATTATTGTATATAATCCAAGAGAAATCCACATTTAGAGTGGATTAGAAGCTTGCTAAGAGCTCCCATTTAAGTTTTTGCATAAAAGCAAAATCTTGATTTAGGCCTCTTTTGGGGAGCAAATTAGCATACATGAAGGGAGGATTTGGAAAGGTAAAAAATGGCTCAAGCATCTCCATATACCACTCTCTGAGGTTATGGAGAGAATTTTAGGATTTGCATGATGGAAGAATGCTTTTGGGCACCCCAAAAATCATATTTTTACACTTTTTCCAGCCCCTCCAACAGTCCACTAGTTTGACATGTCCCACTTGGAATGGCCATATCTTGGGCTAGAAAACTCCAAATTGGACGTGCTATGGCTCGTTTCGAAGAGCACAAGGTCTAATTTCAGTTTATGAAATAAAATTTTGGAAAATAAGTATTTTTGCAGGTCTGAACAGCTCTGCAAAATCTGAACAGTTTTTGGCGACTACCTTCTGGGAGTCATATTTTTCAAACCGGGAAGGCAATTTGAGTAATTTCACTTCGACCTATTTGCACATGGTTTATATTTCAGTTTATGAAAATTTGCAGGTCCTAAAGTGCTTTTTGCAGGTCTAAAGAAGGATTACTAATGCATTTTTGAGCTAAATTTGCATTATTTTTGTAATCACCTGACCATGTTTTATGTTTGAGGAGTGCTCCGATATTTTCGGACACTTCAAAGTGTATGTTAGGACCTGAGGAGGAAGGTGCAGAGGTCTCGAAGCTTGTCGAGAGCGATTGGATGCATGCAATTCCAAAATCAGACTACTCAGGGATGTATATTTTATGCTTTCTGGCATTTTATTTATGTTATGGCATGTCTGTAACTACATGCATGAATGGGATTGCATACATCAAGTGTTGATCATTGTTTAAGCTCTTAAAGGTATGGATCAACATGCAGGAAGTATACTTTTTGATTGTTTGCAGGAAAGAAGATTACAGAAACCATATGGCTATGCAACACCGGGAATGGTTGCTAGCAAATACTTTTGTGTTTTTGCAGGTCATGGAATCCATATATAAGTTTATGGCGTGCATGCCATGGGCCTGTCAAGCCCTATGTTTTTGGGTGGCTTGAGTGCCACTGAGCTATGGTTTAATTTTTTTGGGATTCTATTTCCTGGGGAAATGCTGTCGAAATTTTTCTTACCGCATGGCGTTATATACGCACTTGCTTTTAGGTAAGAGTGTTATGGCATAGTAATATGCCTTTTTGCAAACATCAATAAGTTTTAGGCATGCTTATAAGCATGTATTTGATGGACTTAGGACCATCAGAGTATTATATATAAGGCAACTTCGGTAGTAGCAGGATCCCTATATATAATCCTTATGGATTTAGACCATAGGATTGCTAACGGAAGGAGCTACACCTTCACCATTAGTAAAGTGCACAAGCAATCCTATAGGTTCAGGAAGTTGCATTCAGGCTCGGGAGATACATTTAGGACAATCTCCAAGGTAGTGAAGATTTATTTATCTTCACAAGAGTCTCACAGTAGAATTACGAGACTATGAGGTATCATGATGAATACCCAAAGAGTGACTAGTTTCACTCATACACATCACTTGAGCAAGTAGTGAAGCATTTCTGCTACACCACTAAGGAAACCAAATAGATGGGATCACAAAGATGGGTTTCATGAAACAGCATCGACGGGTGCTATGTGATTCGAGTGATGGTTAGGAAGGTCATAGGCATGGCACTAGCTCTATGGTATAGAGCATAGATCCTTTACTCAGGAATAATTGGGGTACCCAATACATATATATGTATATCAGGATCTACTGAGAGGTACTTAGACTCAGTCTTTGTACCTAGGAACAAGTTGGTTTGGAACAGAAAGGGATATCCATTGTCACACATTGACTAGAACCAAACTAACTAGTTCGAGGACATGGGACTCAATTGAGTCCACTAACATGATTTTAGTATACGGGATTCATTGGAGTCCACCTATATATTCCATTATATGGAATAGATATTCGGTTTAGTGTAGTTATGACACCGTGAATTGGAAGAAGTTTTCACTGGTATGGGACGGTGGAAACGACTTCCCTTTGAGCACTCTTCTTCTATGGCCAGGAAGAAAAGGACTCATCATTCATGGCGTCATGTCTCACTAGATCAGAGGAGAGCTCTTAGTAGACATCTCCTTAAGATTGGGAGTTATCTTTCACAGTATGGGGAAGATTTATTCTTCCAGTAGAGAATGTGATAGGTGATTTTATCACCATTGGTATCACATACTCATTTTTCAGTCTTTCAGGAAGGATAATTCCATCTGTTTGGTTGGATCGTATAGATCCATGCATAGACTATGGTTAGCATAGATAGCTCTTTAGTACGGATACACATGTGTTTACGGTATCATGTCACATCATTGCTGACCATTTTAGTAGAGGGCTTTGACCCTTATTAGGAATTTATTTTCTCCACTCTTCACTACATACACCTTCATTAGTTAGCGGAGATCTGTTCTCCATCTTCATAGGAATATGTGATGAGGGATTATGTATTAGTTATGGAAGAGAGGACTAAATAAATTCATGAATCTCTCTTTTAAGGAAAGGAGAAAGTGGGAATCAGCTCAGAGATCCATGAGAGATCTCAGAATGGTCTCACTTTAGCTCCTATACTTTGGGAGAGAAAGAAGGAAAGGAAAACATAATTTCTTCATAGGAGAAGAATAGAGTATGTTTTTCTTTAGATAGAAGAGGTGTTCTGAAAACATCTCTTAATCTATATTTGAGAAGGAATTCATTTCCTCTACTTTTCCATCTAAGGGAAGGAAAAGTATGGAGAACTTATGTGCATGTTCTCACCTATGGATGAGTAGAGAAAATGGATTCAACACAATCTCTTTCAACAGAATCTCTTTCAAAGGGAAAGGGAAAGTGGAATAGGTTCCACTGCTAGTGCTCTTTTCCTTAGGAGAGATTGAATAAAGAGAAAGACATGGAGAGAGTTTCACTTTCTCACTTTTAGGTTGTCTAGATAGGAGTGGCACTCTTCTATCAAAGGCAAGAGGGAGATCAGTTAATCATGATGGTTAGAATGAGTCTCACTTTTGAACTCTAGAAAGAAGCAGTTATGCTATTTTCAGTGATGGTCTTTGACTAGATGAGATAATCTAGTTATTGACATTAGTTAGACTGGGAATAGATTGATGATACTTCTCTTTTGAGTTTCCAGGAGATAGGGATATATCTAACCTATTATGGTACCAAACTCTTAGTTGGTGTTACATCATGAGTATGATGAGTAAACATCAGTTAGGAGGATGGGTACGTAGGGATTATCTGAATCTCAAAGGGAATGCTTTTTGCATTCATATGGCAAACTACAGGGAAGAGAAATATTACAGTTTGCACAAGTGCAATAGATGCTCTTCCAATAGAACGTAGTCCAATGGTAAAGGATGACAAACCACAGACTTTTTGGTTGGTGAAATGTAGAGATTGCATTTTACCACCGTGAGTTAGATGATGGATTTGCATAGTTCACAAGGTAGTTTAGACAAAACTACTACTTGTGATTACACTCAAGGTTAGGAAGACCTAGAGTGGTATGAGGGCAATCTATCATTTAGTCTTAGATGGGTTTGGAGTCACTTGTATGGGACTTTGTTCTATATTACAGAAGATTTTTTTTATAAAATATTATGCATTCTATATTTCAGAGGATTTTATGGTTTATTATCTCCACTATGATATGGTCAAGCTTATGAGCTTGGCACTTTACACTTTCTTTTCATATTATTACTCCATAGAGGATACATCATATGGACTTAGGTCATTTGGATGATGTAGTATGTTATGGGAGTGATAGTATGGAGGTGAAGTGTACATGGGAGATAGTAGGCACCACTCAGACGGTTTCCCATCCTTGAGATGATCTCATAGGAGACTTCTTAAGGGGAAGGATATGGGGAAACAACACACAGAGATGACCATGTACATAGAGTACATGGGGTTCAGGGGAGTCCGAGCACTTTCTTCTTCCATTACTGACATTTCATCTACATTTTCGAGGACGAAAATGTTTTCAAGGGGAAGGAAATGTCATATTATGGGTGTTACATGGGAACACCTCTAAGATGACGTGGCTTGTTTTGCCACATGGCATCAGATAGATGCATTGTATATTACTAGGGAGAGAGTCTTAATTAGTGTGACTCTTGATGAGAAGAAGAAGGAGCTCGGCGGCTGGGAGGAAATGAACGCAATGTCTCTGTGTGTGTGTTCGCGGATGTCGCTCGCGGATGCAGATCGAAGCAAAAGACTTTATGATAGGTTCCTTGTTCTTTTCTCCATTTCTCTTCTTGGATTTCTCTCAAAAATTCATGTGAGTACCTATGTATGGAAGACAAATTGTCTTGACTTTCTGTATTGGGTACTTGAGACAGGGATGGTGCATTCCTTTCCTGTGTCTCTGGGACACTAGGGTTCCTATGCTGATCCTCTTTCTCTTTGCTCTCTATCAAATATTCTAGCCTCTCCATTAGTCCTTGAAAATGTAATTCCGGTTTTGCCATGTTATTCCAATTAAGATATCTAGAGGCTTCGAACAAAGCTTGTGCTAGTTCTACCATCTTCATGCAAAGTTTAGTTCTCTCAATTTCTAGATCAGCTCGAGGGTAGTTTTTGCTCATTTCAGCTACCTAAGGTCCCTCTTTTAATCTAGCCTGATATGCACGAAACATCATGTCTAGATTTTCTGGTATGGGTTCCACTAAAACTGATCCTAATTTTTGAGCTGGATTCTCTTGATTCAAGTCCTGTGAAGTCAATTCTAGGATTTTGGCTCTAGATTCCTTTAAACTTCCTTCCAACTCAGTTATCTTTTTACTCCATTTTCTCTTAATTCTTTCTATAGAATCTTTCCAAGATTTTGTCTTTTTACTGCTAGATTCTGCAACTTCACTACTTCCAGCTACTTTCCCTTGATTAAGCTGTTGGTTCTGTAAGAGCGTCTAGGCTCTTGTTATAGCTTGGATAGGCACGTATGTAGGGTTGGATCCATCTGCGTTGTTCACAATACCTATCACGTTGATCGGTGTCACATTCGAAGTGTTAACTGGATTTTTAGGACAATCTTTGATTATGTGCTCTTTGCCACAATCAGCACAAAAGCCTTGGATATTATAGTACTGTGATTGTCCTGATATCGGGGGATGTGGACAATCCTTTATGAAATGATCTCCTTGGCACCTAAAGCATGGTCCTCTAGGGCCCTGTGGTCTCTGTTGTCTTACTTGGGGTCGTGGATTTGGGTTTGTGTACATCACATTAGCATAGTCGGGCTCCCAACTAGGTTCCACTGGTGGACTATCATAATGATATGTTTCCACGTGTTCTGGTGACTCCGTGTAATATGCGGGTGGACTATCTACATGCGTAGAGTCAAAACTGTTCGAATTCGGGTCACCCTCTGTGATCAAAGGTGAAGAAGGCACTAAGGCCCTACTTAGGTTCTCTTCTGCAGCATCGTATTTGACTGAGATGACATTCGCTGGTGGGGGTGGCTGCTGAGCTAAGATAGGTTGAGGTCTCTGTTGAGCCTGGTATGGGTAGTTCTGAGGAGGCCTATAGTAATAAGGCTGAGCATTGTATTGGCCTTGATACCTACCTGGCTGCGGGTATGCTTGCGGGTAGTTCTGTCTCACGATCTGTTTGTTGTATGGGCAGTCTTGAGCCGTATGATTCGTGTATCTTCTCTCAATTGTACAGTATTGGCCACTAGGGTTGGCTTGTGGTTGTGGTGCATTGGGGCACACATTTGCCATATGATCACCACCACAGGTGTAACAATGCTTGTTCATTAGTACCCTAGGTTTACTAGAAACTCCTAGTTTCTGGGCCACTTTTTCTGCTAGGTCTTCTATTGAGCTAGACAATTTTGTGGATGCTAGAGATGAACAGTCTGAGTCCTTATAGACCTTTGAGAGTTCCAACTCGTCTCCTAAGTTGTCCTCAATGTCTATACAAATTCTTACACATTGCTCTAGCGTTCTGGGTTCTTTTAGGTACACGTAGGAGCGTAGTTTAGAGCTCAACAAGCCATCTAGAAACAATGACACTTGCTTGGCCTGTGAGGGTAGCTCTTGCATTGGACATCGTTCAACATATTGTCTAAACCTACGTCCTGCCAGTCTTACTGTTTCTTGAGGGGTTTGTTTAAAGCTATGAATCAACGAAGACGTGTCATGTCTAATCCCACTTTTAGAGAATTCAGTGATGAATGACTCTAAAAAGTGATGGATGTCTCTAAATTGCCTTTGTTGCAAAGGTTGGAACCAAGTTAAAGCTGTATTCTTTAACGTTAGTCCAAATGCGTTGTATTGCGTGAACATGTCTTCAACTTGTTCTGCTCTTAGTACTTGCTTGAATTCTGCGACATGGTCATAGGGATCTCCTGTCCCATCAAAATAATTCTTCATTGATTTTACTAATTGAGTGGGTCTTAACATTCTTGCATGTTCACGTGGTCTAGGTAGAGGAAAATCATCTCTACCACCTGGTATTCCATGATCTCTTTGTCTATCCGCTCTATTAGTGTCTGTGGTTGTTCTATCTCTCCCTACGGGATGAGTGAAGCTTACTTCGGGTCTTTCTTTATTTTTCTCTCTTTGATTTCCATGGGCTGATGATGTTCCTGCCCCTTGTTGACTTGTATTCATGTTCGTTCTAGATGGAGGGAATACCAATTCACCTCTCCATGTGTATGTGTTTTTAGCGTGGTCAGGCACCACAGAGACTCTTTCTGAAGTCTCATCCAGGTATACAACCTTTCCAGGTGTATCCGGGTCCTTGAACTCGTATATAGTGATGATACCTACCTCACTAAGTAGTTCTGTCTTGTATCTCCAAAAGGCTTCATCAGTTTCTTTATTTACAAACAACTCTATGCTTCTGTTGTCCTGAGGGATCCATTCTGGGATTAGTACTCGTTTCAGTACAGATTTCCCTCTGGGTGTTCTAGGCTCTTCTAATGGTTCTTTTCCTTGAGATTTAGTTTTCGTCTCTGGCTGAATCACGCCAAACTCGTTGGTATTGTTTGGCTGCGTACTTAAGATGTACATTGTTCCTTCTTTGTCTATGTACGCGTCTCTCTCAAATTTCACCACTGAACGTTCCAATCCAATGGGTTGATCAGGGTTGTGCATTTGCACCACTTGCCTTCGCAAACCATCCTCGTAGATGCGAGCACCTAATCGGTTGGTTCGGAGAAACTCTAGTTGTGTTCTATAGGGTCCTTCTGGTTTTTCTAAGTATGCTACATTCGACCCTTCTTCTGGTCTTTCTGCACTAACTGCCATTTCTGATTCACTAGTATCTGAGCTCTCGTAGGGGTAATTACTATTCAATTGCTGAGCCCACGATCGTGCAGTAGTTCTTACACTTGCCTCTGATGACCTAAGGCTTCGCCGGTCTAACTTGCCTATATGTTTGCCCGATCTAAGGTTCATTAACTTCCTTCCTTGCACACTTAGTACATGCTCAGATCGTCAATGATTCTTTGTTATTACTTTCTTGATTCTTTTTAGATTTCTTTAGATTCTTGTCTTAGTGTATGCATCAGGAATTTGACTTTCCGTGGTACTTTGAGTTCTCGTTCCGTCAGACTAATGTTCTTTCCTTTAGATTTTCGTGTCACACACCTTTACTTTAGTCTTGAACTTGATAAATTTAATTCTCTTGAACTTGAGGCATTCCTATCGTCTTTAATCCACAATACTACCGTTTATCCTAAGCTAAGAATTGACTGAGGGGGTTGAGTAATCTTCCAACCTCGAGTTAGCTTTTCTGGTTGCTCTGATGCCCAAGAAGCCGCGCTTCCCAAGCTTTATGCCCTTCACTGCCTTGCCTTGGTTGCCCTTGATTGTCCTTGCTAGACCTGGAAAAATTCAATATTAGACCAATTCACAGTTGGATGATCAAGCACTTGAGTATATACACCTTTTAAGTCCCTTCCCTTTTGCCCAACTTTTTAATGCTTGCCCCCTGGCTTTCTAGTCCCAAGCTAGGTCAACCTCAAAATAGTTTATCTAAAAATAGACATATCCTTTAAGAAAAAAACAGTTGAGGTCACGTAGTACTCGTAAAGAGCTTTCTAACGAGCTAGTAAGCTCAAAAAACGGACTTCGGATGAAAAAGTTATGACCGTTCAGGCCCTGGGGGGTAAAAACTGACAAACAGGTTTTTCTCCAAATATGAGCTAAGGGGTCTCCTATGAATATAATCACCCAAAAATTTCCCAAAAATAGCCCCAAAATAGGCCAAAAAATGAAACCCTAAAATTTGCGATGGGGGTGCACAATCGCGATGGTGTGAGACAATCGCGATGGTCTGGGACCGTCGCGATGGCGTGAGGGTGAACAATCGCGATGGTCTAAAGTGCACGGTCGCGATGGTCCAAAAGTGAGCAATCGTGATGGCGTGAGTGTGAACCGTCGCGATGGCTCGATCAGGCGGACAATCGCGATGGCGTCAGTCAACGGTCAACGTGAACAATCGCGATGGTCCAAAGTGAACCGTCGCGATGGTCACATATGCGATGGCGTGAGCCCATCGCGATGGTCACGGTGCGATGGCTTGAGCCAATCGCGATGGTCCAAAATTCGAGTTGTCGCGATGGCGTGAAGTGTGAGCCGTCGCGATGGTCTAGCTTGCCACGTGGCACTGTCGGCGCGATGGAGTGAGCCAATCACGATGGTGTGGGGTCAACCGAATAGTCGCGATGGTCCGCGAACCGTCGCGATGGTCCAAATGAACCGTCGCGATGGCGTGAGACCGTCGCGATGGTCCGGCCGAGCCGTCGCGATGGCGTGAGCCTATCGCGATGGTGTGACACAATCGCGATGGTCTGAGACCGTCGCGATGGTCCACCAAAATGCAAATTTTTGAGATGCAGCTATGGATTCCTATACACGCAGGGGTCGCCTACACGGTGGTGAACTCGCCTTCCTCAAAATCCGAACTTTGCAGACCATCGCGATGGTCTGACACAGTCGGAAATTTCTGACAGAAACTGAAAATTTTACCTTTTCCAAGCTTTCCTGATGCTCTGGAGTACTGTACCTGCAAGAAAACTCAAGAAGACAAAAGTACATGCAAGCACAAAAGCTCTCTCTCACTCTCTCGCATGCACAAATGAGGGGAAATGAGGAGAATGGGTGGATATGGTGAATTTTCTGATTTTTTTGGAGATGAAGATGATGATGCGGTGATGAAGATGGAGTGTGGGGGAGTTGAAAAACACTAAAAACTAAGTAAAAAAAACAACAAAAACTGAAATTTTTACCTTCAAATGCCACTTCTTGCTATACTCTTACCATCACACATTCGTCCTAGACTCGATCCCCGGCAACGGCGCCAAATTTGGTGTTGCTCTAGCACAATGGTGAGAACCACGTTAAGAAGCTCCACCTCCTTAATGTCAATCCGCGGAAGAGATAGGAGTGATATGAAGATCGTGAATGTGAGATGAAGTGAGAGTGAAGGTGAGAAGCATAGAAATGCACACACACATACACACACACTACGAAGAGACAAGCAAGACACAATGGAAGGTGAGAAATCAACTCTATTACTCAAGAACACTATTACAAGCTCAAAAGAACTCTAACCTCAAACAAGCTAACCTCAAAAATGAGCTCTCTAGCTCTTTTTATAGTTTCTAGACTAGTTTTGACCGGTTTCACATCTAGTGACCGGCATAGTTAAAAATTAGGTCCTAGATGCTATTTGGAAGGGTAAACGGTGTCTAAAAATAACGAAAATTGATACGCTTGTTCTACCTAAGCTCCTCAAGCTCGAGGACTCCTCGGCTTGCACAAAATGGAGCGAGAAATTAAGAAAAGGGTTTTTCTATGTTACATATGTTACATTAGTGATAAAAATCACTGTTGGAGGTTTTTTGAAAAGTATTTCTAAAACATGATTCTTTGAAAAAAGATTCTACTGGCTCCCTGCTTTTTCGTTACATGCTTCCGCGTCTTCTATGCCTCTGGCTGCTTCCAACAAGGACTTACTACTGAAGATGCCAAGCACTTGGCTTGGGACCATAATAATGACAATGAGTATAGGCAAAAAATGTCATCCATTGAGCAGATTTGCTTTTTGCACCATGAGTATGAAGATTTTCTGAGGAGAAATGCTGGGAGAATACATCCTAATATGAGGTTGGGATTGTTGTCAATGAGAATCTAAAATCAAATACCTTGCGGAAATTCAACCCTTGGTTTCAACGGGCATTCAGAATAGGTGAAATATGGGATCTCCAGGAGAAGATTTTGACAATGTGGGAAAATATGGAGAGTAAGGGCCAAAACTAGGGGAAATCAAGGCCATATCTTCAGGTGGATGTTTAAAAGAGAAAAGGAAAGAAACTTGACCTTTTCATTGAAGAGGCTACTGAGGATATGAAGCTAACACCATGGAGAGCCCTACAAGGGATCAAGTATGATACCTTGAAAATATCAACCTTATCAAGAGTAATTTCCAAGGATTTAATTCTTGAAGAGATGGTCACTAGGCTCAATAAGTAAGTAAGTGTTTCTAAAATCTTCTTTGCTTTGTGTTTCTCATTACTGAACTCTTTGGCTTTTATACATATTTGGGAATGCAGTCACAAAGTATATATGAAGATTCAGGAGGTAATGATGAAGAGACTTGGATGCTTCTATTGGAGTGAAGTGCAAGTAGAGTATCCAACCACCTCATCATACAAATCATTGTCAGAATACTTTATACCATTTTGTGATTGGGTAGGTGATGCAATCTATATTCCACTCTATGTTGGGATTCGATGCCTAGCATCGACTTCTCGCAAGAAGTTGATGCGTGGCATTGATTCTCTGCTCAAAGTCGATGCTTGGCATGGACTTCTTACCAGTATCGATGCCTGGTATCGATTGTCTGCTAAAACGTGCTGCCTGGAATCTACCTCTGGTAAGACATCGATGTGAGGCATCGAATTTTAGCATAGATGCGATGCCTAGCATCAACTTTTGAAGACGAAGTCGATGTCAGACATCAACTTTCAGCAGAGAATCGATGTCAGGCATCGACTTCTTGCCATAAGTCGATGCCAAGCATCGACTTTCAAAAGAAAATCACTGCAGGCATCGAATTAAGGCCATCACATGAGTGCCAATAATCATTCTTCTTCTCTTGTTCTTGTAGGAGCCAAAAAACTTGAAGTCTTTTGATGCAAATGATGATTTTCCACCTCCATTTTTGGCTCAGATTCAAAGGGCAAGGCAGGAGAAGTCTAGGTTGAAAGCTAAGGAAATCCATTTTGATGATGAGTAAGATTTGAAGTATTTTTCAACCCTCTAGACTCCCTTAGAGCTGTATATTACAATGTATATTGGAATGATGTAAATAATATATGTATTGTTGTACCTAGAAATAATAAAATCATGTTCCCTGTAGTTACAAACAAACTTCATCATGTGGTTGGGAACAAGACATTGGTCAATCCATATCAGAAGCCACAAAAACTAATTATGTGATCAATTCAATTGTTTTCCAATGATGATGACTCGATCCTTGACCTTTTCTCTGGCACAAGTAATTGTAGTTGTAATGGTTCTCATTGACCATGTTTCTTGATGTGTCTCTAATTTCTTTGCTTCCTTTTTAGGAACAACTCTTGCTTGTTCGTTAAAGATGTTCAGGCATTGCATAGCTATAGAGAAAGATGAAGCTCAAGTGAGCTTCATAAGAATGAGGATTAATGGGTTGAATGAATGCCCAGATGAGGACCAAGAGGTAGGAAGGAAGCACATTATAGCAGATACTCAAAAATTCCAACTTGCTTCAAGGGAGCCTGTTCCACCATTGCCAGATGAACCTCGAGACATGGCTGACCTTGAAGAGCCAATCTTGGAGCAAGAAAAATAGGCTACGAGTTCTAAATCTTCGAAAGATGATATTATCCATGAAGCTAAGGAAACATATGATCAGCTTCTATTGTAGAAACTTTTTATTTTTGTAAACAATATCTTAACTTGAAAAAGCAATTTAATAGAAATCTAATTCTAAGTGTTTGTTTCAAATTGCGCTTATCTTTAACTATGCTGAGCTTTCTTGTCTGATCAATGTGTGGATATTGTTTAACATTTATGGTAGTTTAAAATCATCTTTTTGAAATGTTAGTTAGAGAATGCTTTGTGGTATTCAATGTTGTATGCAGAAAAACCTACTCTCAATGTCTGTAGTAGATAATGACATGATTATTATCTGAATTGCCCTATGAAAAACATTAATGTTTTGTTCCATCTCATGTAATGCAAATTTTGAATAGCATTTAGTCTCTTATCATGTGTTCTTCTAGAGATTTAAAAAGTAAATGAGGAGGTTTCAATTCTTATTATTTGTCTTGAATTTTGTTTTTCTAGAGTTGAAGGTTATGATGTGGGGTACTTGATCATGAAGCTGCTTTTCTTGGCCCCAAGAAAATTATTCTATCTACTTCAGACTTCTTAGGTTATAAAATCAAGCTTCGTTCTATTTTTTTATGAGCAAGAGAAAAGTGGTTTTCACAAAAGGTTGTGAAATGGACCAATTTTTGCTTTTCATGATGTTTAGGTCCAAATAAAAAGACAACATGTCTTTATTCTCCATTGTTGTGACTCAGTGTTTACTCATGAATAGAGTTTGAATTTTGAATTCTACCACTTAAAAGTGTTCCTAATTTTTGGGTAGTGATTGATTGGATTCCAACCACTAGGTGGTTGTGATATATGACTCGTAATGCCATGAGATTCTCTCAATCACTTTCTTTCACTTTTATCTCAAGAGTTAAACTCTATGCTTTTATAAGAGGTGTTCATATGTATTCTATGAGTGATCAAAAACTGGTATGTGTTAAACCTTTGGTATTTGTTCAAGCATCAAGGATTGCCAAATGTATCAATAGATCCCCCTCAAGCCTAAAATGCTTGATTCTTCAATCATTGGGTATTTCCTGCAATCCAATCATGGATTTAAACCTTCTATGCTTGCTTCCATCCAATGAATTGGTCATCATGTTTACACATTGCATATGAGTATATACATAGGATAGTTGTATCTCCTTGCTTGCAGTCTTTTCCCTAAACAAAATGATAATGGAATTCTATATGTTTATTTTTGGCATGAAAGATAGGATTAGTAACTAAATGAAGTGAAATCATGTTATCTCCAAATATAAACGGAGTGCCAAACTCCAACCCTAAATCTGTATAGAGGGTCTTGCTCCACATAGCTTCTTGTGTTACATTTGCTAACCCTCTGTATTCAACTTCACTTGAGGAAATAGCTACAATAGATTTCTTCTTTGAGGACCAAGAAATAAGCTTTGTACCTACAAATGATAGGTATCGTGATGTGCTTCTTCTATCATCTTTTGAACCTGCCCAATCTACATCAGTGAATAGCTTCACATTTAAATCAGACGTGTACGGATAATATAGACCTTTATTAAGTGTTCCCTTCAAATACTTCAATATCCTCTTGGTTGCATCCATGTGAGGTTTCCTAGGGATGTGCACAAATTGGCTAAGCACACTTATTCCATAGCAAATATCAACCCTAGTTACGGTAGCATAGTTCAAGCTTTCAACTAGACTTTGGTAGCTTGTAATGTCTTCAATACGTTCTCCTTCAGAAGAACTTAATTTGTGATTGACCTCCATGGGAGTACTTGCAACCTTAGTGTCTTGCATTTTGAACTTTGCAAGCACATCCTTAATGTATTTCCTTTGTGTAAGGAACATTCCTTGATCTATGTACACTACTTCAATCCAAGAAAATAAGCAAGCAATCCAAGATCACTTATCTTGAATTCTTCTTTCATTTCGGCTTTAATCATTTTGATTCCATCTGCATCATTACCTGTATGAATGATATCATCTACATACACACACAAGTATATAACTTCAGATTTTCTCTTCTTAATGAAAAGTGAAGAATCAACCTTGCTTAGTTTGAATCCTTTGTCCTGCAAGAATGTGACTAGTCTATGGTTTCAAGCTCTAGGAGCTTGCTTTAGTCCATAGAGAGATTTACTAAGTTTGCATACATACTCAGAATGTGGTTCATCTACAAATCTAGGAGGTTGTGCCATGTACATTTCCTCTGAGATCCAACCATTCAAGAATGCAATTTTTACATCCATCTCATAGATATTCCAATTCCTTGAAGCAACTATACTCATCAAAACTCTGATTGTTGGCATCTTTGACATAGGAGAGAAAGTCTCCTCATAATCTATGCCTTGGGTTAGAACAAACCCTTTTGCCACAAGGCTTGCTTTATACCTATTTATTGAGCAATCTGAATTCTTCCTTACCTTATAGATCCACCTAGATCCAATGATCTTTATGGATGACTTCTTGGGAACTAGTTCCCATGTTTGATTCTCTTGAAGAGCTCCAATTCCTTCTTCCATTGCTTCTCTCCGCTCTGATCTCTTATTAGCTTCTTCAAATGTTGATGGTTCCTTTGAGTTGATATCTTGAGCAACATAGATTGAATGCTTACTGACCATAGAGGTGTCAAATCCATACCTTTCCGGCTTCTTCTTTTCCCTAGTTGATCTTCTTATTGTTTATTGAGAAGATTCTATGATATCTCTCAATTCTTGCATCTTCTCTTTGCCTTTATTGTTCCATGCCTTGATGTTTCTCTTTGGTGTCTTCTGATCATCATCGGAATCACTTGTATCTTCATGTAGGTGATCATTTACATTCTACAATCTTGGAAACTCTTCCTCTAGGTCATAAGGTAGCTTGATGTTTCTGTAATCCTCTTCAAACAAAGAGTTGTTCTCATCAAAGACAACATCTCTGCTAACAATAAAACCTTTAGTACTTGGATTATAGAACTTGTACCCTTTTTTCTTTAATTCATATCCAATAAACACAGATTTCTCTACCTTAGGATCCAATTTACCTCTTATTTTAGATGGAACATGTGCATAGACTATTCATCCAAATATTATGCAGTGATTAAGGCTAGGTCTTCTTCCATTCCAAGATTCATAGGGTATCATCCCATCTAATGCCTTTGATGAGAGTCTATTAATGAGATAGGTGGTTGTGGACATAGCCTCTACCCATAGATAATTGGATAATTTTTTCTCATTAAGCTTGGATCCTACAGCTTCAACTGTGGTCCTATTTCTTCTCACTACCACTAACACTGAGTCATAAGAAACGAGAACAAAGACATGTTCTCCTTTAGAAATTACAAAAGTATGCTAAAAACAAGGAAAAATTAGCTTATTTTCAATTGTTCCATAGAAATGATAAGGCCCATTTTAATTAGGGCATGAAAACCATATGCTTTTATTTCATGATACTTTGTTTCAATCTTTATTTCAATTTTTGTTTATAAAAACATGCTATATTCAACATTACAAATTCCAATTAGAACTTTAACGAATCTTACATGATTAAAACTACATGATTTCATGAAAATGGAAATTGAAAAGTAATTCATTTTATTTCAAGCCCACATAAAGCATAACTCTATGCCATTTTAAAAAGGGATTAGAATACACTTTTGACAATACAAAGCATAATCATACAACAACCAGGTGGCCATATATGTGTACTAGTAATAATAGCCAATTATGCCAAAAAAAACACCATGAGATCAAAATGAAATAGATGAGATTAAATTGACTATACATATTGAGAGAAAACACCATGCATATCATCATACATGATTCTTTGATCTCTAATAATCCAAATGAAAGAGACTTTATTGTTCATCGTTGCACATTCTATGAAATAAATCTATTAGGTTTTACATGCTAAGAGACTTCAATAAAACTTTGTTCAAGTTACGTTAATCAAATACTCTAAGACATTGCTTTTTTCCTTTCCCCGAGTCTTTATCCTTTGAAAAATCGCATTTCTCTCCCTCTCTCCCCTTTCTCTCTCTCTGAGCATTATCATGGTCAAAGTTAAAAAGCAAGACAATATATCACGTTTGGTATTACTTTGTGAGAACATATTGCACACGTTGAAAGCGAAACATGTAGTCTTTTTTACTTTGTTAAAGTGAAAACTATACTTTTCAGCGAGAAGTCGATGCCAGGCATCGACTTCTCGCTGAAAACTATACTTTTCAGCAAGAAGTCGATGCCTGGCATCGACTTCTCGCTGAAGTCGATGCCAGGCATCGACTTCTTGCTGAAAAGTATAGTTTTCTCGCTGAAGTCGATGCCTGGCATCGACTTCTCGCTGAAGTCGATGCCAGGCATCGACTTCTTACTGAAAAGTTTAGTTTTCAGTGAGAAATCGATGCCAGACTGCAAAAAAATATAAAATTCACTTTTTTCTCGCTGAGAAGTCTGTGCCAAGGTGTTGATGATCATCTATACTTTGTGGGCATGGAAAGACAACCTCCTCTCTCTCTCTCTCCCTGTCTTGTGGAGGCAATAAGCATTGTTGAATTGCCTATGACCCACTCAGAACATAGGTACTAGACATAGTATGGAATATATATTTCCATTAAATAAATCTAGAAGGAAGAGTATGACGTAAGTATTGATGTGTGAAACATCACAAGAAATGAATTAATGTGACACTAGATAACCTCTATGGTCACCATTAACTCATTGCCACTCAAAACTTTGAGAAACGATAGCCAAAACCAAGAACTTTACTTCTTCAGATTTTTCTAGTCACTGAAATGACATACCTTTAGTATTTTGCTAATTTCTCTTTGCTCAAATATCATTTCTCCAAGATCTTTTGATGGTTGAAACTAGAACAGTAGAGCTTTCTAACAAGCTATCATATGCAAGAAACGGATCTCTAGAACTCAAGATATAGCCTTCACAAGATGACCCTGTATGACTTCTGAAAGTGGAATTTTTACCTGTTTTAGTAAGTCTGACTGTCCAAAAATGAAAATTTGATGCCTAGCATCGACTTGCAACCAAAAGTCGATGCCAGACATCGACTTTGAGCTTTTTTAGCCACTTTTTTGTTCCTAAAATACGCACATTTAACACACATATGATGAAAACCACTTTTATGTGGGAAGTTGATGCCAGGCATCGACTTTATGCTGAAACTCGATGCCAGGCATCGAATTGCTCCACAAACCTCATGTTTTTAAGAAGTTCTAGCAGTACATAACACTCAGAGAATAAAACACGGACTTATCAACACAAACTCGATGCCAGGCATCGAGTTGCTTGGAAAACTTGAACTTTTGAACTCATCAAAGAGTAGACAAACATGGAGATGATGGAGAGAGTGTCATACACAAAACATTGCTTCTCATAGCTATGAAAAACTCAGAAACTTTATAGATGCTTTCTCACTCAGAGAAGCCCAACTTTACTCTGTTATATAAAATGAACTCCTTCTCACATTCTGTCACTCTCTTCCACTTCTTCTCACTCTCGCGCCACTTGATACAAACTAAGTTATATAGATTGTCTCATTCTGACTCGTGATTTTTAAAAAAACGTTTAGAACTAAAGTGAACTAACTTTACAAATATAATACACTTGTGAATTTGTCCCTTCACATAGGCATGTGGTTTTCTTCTAAAGCTTTGACCTTCAAATATATGTCCAGTTTGTGAGTGTTTCTCCAATAGTAAGATCAAACTTCCTCTCACAAAGTATATATCTTTTTGCTTATACAAATTTTCTAAAGACCAAAGACTGGGGCCAAGGAAAAACGCAATGTTTTAGAGTATTTGATTAAGTATCTTGGAGCGATGCAAAAAAGACCCAAAATTTACAATCTCAACCAATTCATTTCACACCAAACAAAATCAATTTCAATCTACTAGCTAGATAGGAAAGGATATACAGAAACAAATAACTTTTATTCATTGAATCAGTTGCACATGGACACAATTCATTGTTTTTCCTAAAATTATCTAATGTTATCAAATTAGTAGCATCAATCTTTAGTCTTTTCTAGCTCATTTACTTTTTGTTTGATCCAAGATAAATGAGTATTCTCATAAAATAAGGCTTTTTTTATCCATTTCATAATTCTCTCTTAAAAAGTGTTAGATAAGGTACTCTAAAATTAGCAAAATTTTGCTACCCTAAAGTAGTCAAAATTTTAAAAATATGTTCAAAATTTGCATATTTTTGGGGGGTTTTAGAAAACCTTGTATACTGGTATAAAGAATTTTTTAACATCATGCAAAAAAAGGCTATTTTAGTGCGTAGAGTTTCTCTTTTTATGACATAGTTCTCGTTTGTTATGACTCAGTGTTCACTCCATTCTGCTCTGGAGGGTACCTGATTGTGATCTCTCTTTTGATGCCTCTATCTTGGAGATAGGCATCAAACTCATGGGAGAAGTATTCTCCCCCTACATTTGATCTTAGTCTCTTTAATGTTTTCCTGTTTGATTCTCAACAAGACCAAGATGCTTCTTGAACAATGGAATACTTCATCCTTGTGCTTCATAAAGTATAGGATGGTCCATCTGCTATAATCATCAATAAAAGATACATAGTACCTAGATCTTGAAATTGATGGTTCCTTGCTAGGTCCCCAAACAACTGTGTGGATTAGCTCTAATAATTCACCATGGATATATCCTCTCTTCATAAAGGGTTGTCTATGTGACTTCCCAAATTGACAAGCATTGCATTTGTATATCATATGTTGCTTGGATATATTAGGTAGGCCAAGCACACTTTGATCCCTAGATATTTGCTTCAGACTTCTTTCACCAATATGAGCCCATCTTTAATGCGACATCTCTAACTCTGATAAGGTTTGTCCTCCATAATTGAATAGAGCTATGTTTCTAGTATCTTGTAATTCAAATGTAAAGAGTATACCTGACTTTTCTCCCTTTGAAATTCTCTTGAATCCTTGTTGAGGCTCTTCAACAAATGCTCCATTCCTTGTGAACCTTATCCGCAATCCTTTCTCTACAATTTTTCCAACACTTATAAGGTTCTTACTTATGGTAGGTATATACAATACCTTATTGAGTAGATTCATATTCCCATCTGGGGTCTTCACATTTACAATCTTTTCAACTGAGTGTCTAGTGTCATCTCCTATTTGAACCTCATGTCTATTCCTTGTATCTTCCAAGTCTGATAGTAGAGCCACATTTCCTACTACATGATTGGAACAACCCGAATCTATATAGAATACATGCTCATCTACTTTGCCTTGCTTCATGGTCATGTTCATCAATACAAGTGAGTCCTCTTATGTCTCCTCTTCAGTATAATTGTTGTAATCTCTTCTTCCTCTATATCCTCCTTTGTTATTTGTATTGTTGAAGTTTTTGTTGTAGCCATTGAAATTATTTGATCTTCCTCTTCCACAGCTTCCTCTGTTGAAGCCTCTTCCTCTCTGATTTCTAGGATTGCAAAACAAATTCTCAATGTTATGGTTAGCCAAGCCACATATGGCACATGGAGTAGAGCTTTGAAATCTTCCCTGCCTTCTCTATCCCCTCTGCCTCTTCCTCTTGTACCTGTACCTTTTCCTGCAAAATTTTCTTGAGAGGTACTAGCTTCATCATCAGATGTTTTATCTTTGCCTTTGCTATGCTTACTCTTAGATTGGTTACCTTTTGAGTTGTCATTATTCTTCACAAGCTTTGCCTCATGAGTGAACAAGTGCCCCATGAGGGTGTTGAAATCAGGTACCTTCATATCCATGTATAGGTCCATTGCTATTGTGAAGGCTTCCCATTTATCATCTACCTTGATTCCATTGATCATTTGTCTCACTATCTGCTCCTCTTCAATGACTTCTCTAATGCTTCCAATTTGGTCAGCTAGGTCCATCATTTTGCTGACAAAATTAGTCACACTTTGCTTGGGCATCTTCTTGAGTGTGGTGAATTCCGTCTAGAGTTGATTCTTCTTGGCTCCACTGCTTGAAGAGAAGAATGCTTCAAGAGGATTCCATGTCTCTAGTGATGTCTTACAACTCCTAATGTGTGAAAGTAAGAAATTAGAAATTGAGTTGAGAATGTAAGATATGGCCAAAGCATCCTTTGAGCACCATGTTGTTAGCCTTTCTTGTTCTTCTTGAGTAGGTTGACCTTTGTTTTTGAGTATCTACATCATCTCATCTCCAGATATGTAACTGTGAAGAGATGGATAGATATGTGTTTGAAGATGAAGTGGTGCTGCAAAATCCTTGATGTACACTAGCCAAATGAATTCCAGGAGTATGTGGTGGGCACTATTAGCTTGCCAATGGATGTGTTAGACACCCTATGTACCTTGGAAGATCAATCTCAAAAAGATAGATCAAAACAAATGAGCAGGAATTAATTCAGAGGTGAAAAACTTGCTATTTTGATTCATACACCTGTCCAATGTTTTGAATAATTCTCTGAGCATAGTAGCAATTAGATTAATTCCTTTTGGGGAACTCTAATTAACTAAGAGAGATAACTTTCAAGAGTAATCTCATAAAAAATGGTGAATCACACAATGAGAATGAAGTTTAACAAGTTATGACATCATCCCGATTTTCACGGGCTGCAACAGTACTTAGACTAGTGAGCAAAAAAATGATCATAAGTCACGATTCCGATATTCAATGATTATGAACTAGTGAGCAAAAAAATGGTCATAACTCACGATTCCGATATTGTATGCTGATAGTAGATAGTATGATCAATCTAAAAAGCTTTGAATCATGCAATTGGATGAGGTACACACGGAGAACCAACTCCGACAAGCTGAGTAAAAAAAATCAAAAATCTCCAGAGAAGTGAATATGGACAGATAGGGCTGACTTCAACTGAACGTAACTCAAGACTGAGAACTCCAATAGCAATGAAATTTTGTGAGCATATATTACTCTAAAAGAAAACTTTAACAAATTAAATCATTGAAAATGATGCACCACACTGAGAGAAATGATCTCTGCAATCTGACTTCAAAATCTGAGAAGCATAACAGTGAACAATAGACTCACACAACCATGAAGATATGAACTTGTATGATCATAAATATGAATGTATATTGATTGTAGAGTACAATGAACTTCTAGATACATGTGTTTGCCTTGTATCCACACTTGATATAGCATATAGCTCAGCTTATGGATGCCTCTCAAAGTGCAACTAAACTGCCATGTATATATAGAGAGTTTTGGAGCCAAGATTTGAATTTGAATCTTGCTTACCTAAAAGTAGTTTCCTAATTTTTAGAGATTGATTGATTCTCCAACCTCCAAATCAAGAATTCCTCGCTTCTCTCTCTATTTTTATCAAGTGGACTCAACCACTTTTGATTCCTTTAACTTTTTCATCAAGTAAATGATCAAAGAATTACAAGGGTGAGTTCACAAGTGAACTCTTAGATTTCCATACATTGTCTTCTCTTACTACTTTTCCTAGAACTCAAGCCAATATTTAGGCTTGTAATGGATTTGTTCCAACAGCTCCCCGTGAAGCCAAGTATGCTTGAGGTCTTCAATCTTGAAGAATAACATGCAATCCAATCATAGCCTTGAATTTGCAAAGTTTTGTACCATCGAATGCTTTGGTCAAAATATCTACACATTGTTGATGAGTGGACACATATGATATCTGAATCTCTTTGCTTAGAACCTTTTCTCTTACATAGTGATAATGAACTTCATTGTGTTTAGTCCTTGCATGAAAAATAGGGTTAGCAGCTAAATGAATACAACTCATGTTGTCACCAAAAATAGTTGGAGCTCCAAACTCCAATCCAAGATCTTTCAATAATGTCTTTATCTACATAGCTTCTTGTGTAGCTATTGCAAGACCTCTGTATTCAGTTT
This sequence comes from Ceratopteris richardii, assembly GCA_020310875.1. Taxonomy (NCBI): domain Eukaryota; kingdom Viridiplantae; phylum Streptophyta; class Polypodiopsida; order Polypodiales; family Pteridaceae; genus Ceratopteris; species Ceratopteris richardii. The sequence continues at coordinate 71,340,511 of CM035424.1, forward strand.
CAATAGAAGAGAGAGCAACTGTGGGTTGCTTCTTGGATGACCATGAAATAAGCTTTGAAACTGCAAAGGTAAGATAACCTGAAGTGCTCCTTCTATCTTCTTTGGAGCCAGCCCAATGTGCATCAGAAAATAGCTTCAACCCTAAATCAGATACACTATAGCATCCATCTTAGCATACATAAGGATAATAAAGTCCTTCATTTATGGTTCCTTGGAGATATTTGAGTATCCTCTTAGCAGGATCCATGTGTGGTTTCCTTGGTGTGTGCATGAATTGACTTAGCACACCCACACGATAGCATATATCTGCCCTTGTCAATGTGGCATAGTTGAGACTACCCACAAGGCTTTGATATGATGTGATGTCCTCTATGAGTTCACCTTCATGTGAGCTCAATTTATGGTTGACCTCCATTGGAGTACCTGCAATTTTACAATCCTCCATCTTGAATTTTGCTAACATATGCTTGATATACTTCCTTTGAGTGAGAAATAAACCATGATCTTTGTAAACAACTTCCAAACCTAGGAAGTTTTGAGATATCAAGCTCAACATGTGATGATCCAAGATAACAAGTACCAGTTTTTTGTTTCTCTGACATGTATAGTGGTCATGCCAGTATATGTCAGGGATACTTCCTTGAGCTTTATTAGATTTATCTACGGAGAGTGATGGCACATTTGTTTCTTGCTAGCTCACTCATTCGCGGACATTAGGTTTTTCCTTATGTATTGATCGTTATATATTGCACTTGTTGTATTCTTGTTTTTAGGTCATTCTTGTACGTTCCTTTTTATGTAATAGAAGAAGAAGAAGAAGATCATTCTTCCTTGCCTCAATCTGCGTTGTCGGGTCGTGAGAGATGCTCGGATGGTGGATCAAGTCATCCGCCTAAATCGTTCGGCACACGCGGGGTGTCTGTAGCAAACTCAGGCTTATGAAAATAAGGGTTCTAATGTCAAAACAATATAAATTACCTAATTCTATGACTGAAACTAAAGTTCTCTTATAAAAGTAAATAGTTTTAATTAACTATGGACCGTAAGGACGGGCAGCCTCGTACATAGCAACAGCTTCCTGATATGAGATTGAAACTTCCATAATGGGTTCTTCTACTAAACTTTCAGGTAAGCTAGAGGGTTCTGGTCTGTCTAGAGTTGGCGGAATATTTTCAATATTTTCAATATTTTCAATATTTTCAATAGTACTGTGTTCAGACTCATGAACTAACTTAGAAGACATCAAGGAAAGTAATGGAAAAACTAATGAAACAATATGATGCTAACTGTTTGAATGAATTAAATGATATGCTAATGGTTCGAATTAATAATTCTAATACAACTGGAAGGCCTAAACAATTGGATAATTGTCTAGTCAATTGGATAGTTGACTAAATGAGAAACAAGATTTAAATGGTTCTTCAAGCTGCCGCTTCACTTCAATTGTCTTTACTTCAATTAATTGTAATCTTCAATGTTTCTGCAAAAAACATGAGGAATATTAGTAATCTAACAAAAACTTAATGAGAAATATTAAACATATACTTTACATACATAAAACATACACATGTTCATGCATGCTAATATACATTCATGCACATGTTCTAATGCAAATGCTAATACCTAATTTTATGCAACTATACATGCATGCTAACACTCAACCACATGTTAACATACACACATGCATCTTTGCATATCCACACTATAGTTCCTATATGTAGCTACATTCACAAACCTAAACATTAATATACTAATTTAATATAATATTCATGCATACACACATTCATTAGCACATACATATGCATTGTCACATATGCTAACATAAACTCATTCAAACATTTAATGTTTGCTTAACCAATCTTACTTACATTCCTACTTGAACTTGTATTTCAACAAGCATATACTATTATGCTCCCACACACATTAGTTCTCATGAATATACAATTACTCATTTAAGCTAATACTTAGATGCATTTATGCATATGCATATAATAGTTCAATTACTTACCCATGCATAAAATCATATGCTAACACTCACTGTAATGCACACATATGCACATGCTAACACTACCTCACTCATAAACATGCATTCTTTTTCACTCAGAAACATGCATTCATGCACACATCACTCACATGTATACATCACTCACATGTATGCTCTCATGCACACATGCACTCTTACTCACAGTCATACATACATGCATACATCTCACATGCATATAATGCATACAATGACACATATTTAATATACATAGTCTTTAATATAAATATGCATACTAACCATGCAAACATGCATGATTTACTTAAGCACACATGGATGTAATTACTAAATAACAAATCATTTAATAAATAATACTTACTAAATAATGAACTAATTATTTAATACTATTAGTTTAATATTCCTAATACTACAAAAGAAACACCTAATTAAGCCATATCGAATACACATTCTCTCTCTCTCTCTCTTTCTCTCTCTCTCTCTCTCCCTATCTCTCTCTCTCTTCTCTCTATCTCTCTTTCTCTCTCTCTCTCTCTCTCTCTCTCTCTCTCTTTCTCTCTCTCTCTCTCCCTATCTCTTTCTCTCTCTCTCTCCCTATCTCTCTCTTTCTCTCTCTCTCTCTCTCTCTCTCTCTCTCTCTCTCTCTCTCTCTCTCTCTCTCTCTCTCTCTCTCTCTCTCTCTCTCTCTCTCTCTCTCTCTCTCTCTCTCTCTACCGTGCGCAGCGCCAGGGGAAGGGAGGGAGTCTCTCTCTCTCTCTCTCTCTCTCTGTCTCTCTCTCTCTCTCTCTCTCTCTCTCTCTCTCTCTCTCTCTCTCTCTCTCTCTCTCTCTCTCTCTCTCTCTCTCTCTCTCTCTCTCTCTCTCTTTGCGCGCGCGCTGCGCGCTGCAGACAGAGGAGAGAGGGGGGGGGGAAGTACACACACACACACAGTACACACACGCAATACACACATAACACACATCACACATACACAAAACACATACGTGCACATACACACATCACATACACACTCACATATCACATACACGCACACACATATAACACATACACTCACTTCACACACACACACTTCACATACACACATACATCACGTACACACACTTCACACACACACACACATAACACATACATACAACACATATCACATACACACTCACATATCACATACACGCACACACATATAACACATACACTCACTTCACACACACACACTTCACATACACACATACATCACGTACACACACTTCACACACACACACACATAACACATACATACAACACATATCACATACACACTCACATATCACATACACACTCACATATCACATACACGCACACACATACTCACTTCACACACACACACTTCACATACACACATACATCACGTACACACACTTCACACACACACACACACATAACACATACATACAACACATATCACATACACATAACACATACGCACATAACACATAACACACATATATATAACTGCAGGGACTCAGACCAAGCCACGGAGTAGGCATGGGCATGCTTCCAGCCGGACAATCAACAGCAGTACATAAAACCCGAGCACAAGGAGGGTCTAATGAGAAAGAAGGAAGAACAGAAGAAAGTAAAGAGCAGGAGACAGTACCTGCAAAAAACATGAGGAGAAACTTGAGCTCAACACACATTTAAATACATACACAAGTCCTTCCTAATCCACTCTTTTGGTTTTAACTTTTAATCTACAACCACACTTTAATCTCCTTACTTTCACCACACTTTAAATTGACTTTATTTACACAACTCACTTACTCCATTCTTTTAACCTTTTTCATATACACCATTCATTTAAAGTTTCTCTTTAACTTCCTTTAATTGCATCATTTATTCCAACCACTCTTTCAATCACTTTAGTTACACATCTTCTATAAACCACTCTTTTTCCTAGTACTCATATAGACCACTAGTTATTTATCCATTTAATTAATCATTCTAATTCTATTTACCCTAAATTTCTCAATTAAATAAATTCATTAAATTAAACTTAGGTTAAGCTTTTAATTAATTAGAACCTTAGTATTAAATGCACATACATGATTAAATAATTAATTAAACCATATTTTAATTTTTGTTATTGAACCAATGTTTAGTTATAGATTAATTTCCTTAAATATTAATTATTTTAACCCTTGAAACATTCTAAAAACCCTAGAAAACCTACTTAAAACCCATCAAAATCCTATTAAAACCCTTTAAAAATCATTGATAACCCATTAAAATCTTTCTGATCCCTTGTAAACCCTAACATGAACCCATTAGAATCTTTTGAGACCCTTCCGATGAACCTAATCATATGAACTTAGAAAACCCTAGGGTTCAATACCCATGAATCAAGCATGTATAAATATGAAATACTCATTAATTAAGTAATTAGGGTAAACCCTAATATGAACACATATTCTTCATCATCTCTTGTACCTGCAAACACTTCAAAAGTAGTTAATTCAATCCAGAACAATTGATCAATAGTGAAAAAGAGGTTTAGAATTCACCAATTAAGTTGCTTTTATTTCCTCTGGTTATCAACTGGAAGATGCAAATCTTCCCGACATCCACCGCCACCAAACCTGCACATCGTCCCGATGGGCCAACTTGCAGATTTAGGGAAGCAGCATTTTCAATGATTATCCTGAAATTAAATCATAGAACAGCATCAAATTCTTTTATAAACATATTTTAAATTATCAAATTTTTAATCTTTTCAACATGCACATGAAGTTTATTTCAATTACATCTGGCAATGAAAACATATTAAAGTATAAAGGTAAACTAGTAACCTGTTCAGTCAACAAACATTAATTTACATTTCATCCATTTATAAACTATGTAAAGATTAGTATAAAACAGAATTCAGTTTCATTCATTCAAATGTAGGTTTCGTCATATATATGCATTCACATATGAACAATCAAGCATGCCAAAGAAATCTACTAAATCTACTTGGACAGACAGCCACCTTGTATGCTCAATTTTAATTACTAGATGTGTTTTTTCACAACTAGTTTCTTCATATACATATGATGTAAACTTCATGTCAATAATAAATGTAAATACCTTTTTGGGGTGGAAGAAGGTATAACTTCCATGTCAATATTCTTTTTTTTTTTTTTTTTTTCGCTACTTTTTTGTTTTAAAGGGGAAAGGCTTAACCCCTTAATCCGAGCTAAGGATCTAGCTGCATGGACAAGAAAGATCTAGGTTTTCACAGACATGTATCATGCAACAATATGCTCCTACATATATACAACTACTTTCGTTATCTAAATGAACTACAAATCCTTCTATTTTTAACAAATCTCACTTAATCTATAAATGTGGAAATATAAATTATGTCTATTTTCCTAATATGGTCAACTAGAGTCCTTTATAAATTAATATTCTTCATTCCAGATTTTATCAATTAGTTTTATATGAATGCAAATAAATACGTAAAACAAAATTGTATGGCAAAGAAAAATACGACCTAAAATCAACTTCATCTTCAATCTGCTTCATCTTTATGCATCTTAATTTGTTCTTCAAAGACCTGTTAAAACTCAACGAGCAACAGCTAGACACGCAAAATTAATAAATTTCATATTCAAATCTTCTCTTGGTTTTCCTGCAAAAGAAACCCACACTAAAGAAATTCATTCATACATAATTAATCATGCTCATCATCAAACATTACTTCATACATTTCATTATCTCTTTGTTTAAATAATTTAATTCTTTTGCCAGCAATTAAGTTTTTAAGAGGCGTGCCATCTAATTCGCGTAAGGCATACGTTCCATTATCATAGGTTTTGACGACCACATAAGGTCCAAACCAACGTCTTTTTAGTTTTCTACGGGCATCATATTGAGAATCAAACGTACTATCATACAGTAAAACCCAATCATTAACATAAATCGGCTTTGGCCTTAACCTATGTGATTTATCAAAATACTTCTTGTTTTTCAATCGAGAATCTTTTAGTTTAACTATAGCCTCTTCTAAACGTTCATTCCCTTGCTCTAACTACTGGATTCGCAGAGCTAATAAATCTTTTGTTGACAAATTATCTTCCCATGGTAACGTAGTCCAAGTAAGAATTTGCGTATGCACAGGGAAAATTGGTTTCTGGCAATACATCAACTCTGCCGGCATATACCCCGTCGTTCTAGTGCAGGTCATTCTATCGGCCCACAACGCAAATGGCAGATAAGTTGGCCAATTTTTAATTTCTCCATTACAAGCTTTGGAAATTGCTTTAATAATAGGAGAATGCCCTCGCTCAATCTTCCCATTAGCTTCAAGATTGTAAGCAGTAGTAAGGGCTAAGCGAATTCCATGCCTAGCAAAGAATTCTCTAGCCTCCTGCGCATCTAACTCTCCCCTATCAGCCACTACCTTTTCTACATAACCAAACCGTGAAATAACATCCTCAAGAAGAAATTTGCATACATTCAAGGTTGTCTTAGATCTTAAAGCTCGGCCTTCTACATGATTCGTAAGATCTTCACGTGCCAAGACTATATATCTCATCTTATTGATACCTTTGGGCATGGTAACTAAGTCTATAACCCATTTATAATGGATGCATGGTGGATAAGTAGGATGCAATGGATCCCTATGTTTGACTGAGGAATGAATCTGACATACATCACATGAAGTAACATAATTTTTAACAGTAACATAAATCCCTGGCCACCAGTATCCTTCTCTAATTTTTTCATACGTAGCTACAAAACCTTTATGACCTGCCCATAAAGTATCATGCATACTCTTCATGACTTGAAACTGAAGATCCTTAGTACCTAGTACTCGTTGTGGCAATCTAATTTTTCCCCTCGCATGTCTCCAAATGAAACCATCTTTCAGAAAAAAGTTGTAAGCTCCTTTCCTAATATTCCGAAATCTATTTGAAGACCATGAAGGTGCCCTAACCAAAGTACTTAAATACTTTCCAATATCCTGCCACTCTCCTTCGTATTCTTCAATATTAAACTGTTCATATGCGTATGCTTTAGAATCATAATTAATCGCATTTATTTCTAATTCTGTTTCTTCCTCATTATCAAATCTAGCTCGAGAAAGCATATCAGCCACAGGATTAGATTTACCTGCAATATGTATCAAAACAGGATTTATAAACTTGATGTATGAAATCCATCTAAGCATGGCAATGTCGGGTGATGAACAATTTGTAATCATTCCAATCAGAGGTAGACAATCTGTCTCAACTATTACATTTGCACCTATAAAATATTCTTTATCAGATTTTAATGCCGTGACTAAACCCCATAGTTCTCGTTTAATTTGCGGATAATTTCTTTGCGTATCGTGTAAAATCTTTGCTCCAAATCTCACAGCATACCTATTGCCCTCTTCATCGTCCTGACCAATAACCCATCCTATTCCTATAGGGCTCGTATCAACAGTTAAAATGATAGGCTTTTGATCAGTATAATCTACTCGCTTTAAAATAGGAGCTTCAAGAAGTAATTTCTTTAACTTTTTCATAGCTTTTGAGTGTTCTTCAGTCCAAAGAAACTTTCGATTCTTCCTTAGTAAAGCATAAAGACAGTTTGCAACATGTGCATAGTGTGGGATCCAGATGGCATAAAACACACAAGCACCAAGGAATCGTCTTACCTCACTAATATTACTACAGGTTTCAGAAATCTTGTTTATAGCGTCGACTTTAGGTGGATATGGCCTCCGACCGTAATGTCCACATAAATGTCCAACTATAAGTACCTCATTGACACCAAAAACAGATTTCTCAATGGAGAATGTGAGACCAACCTCTTCAAATCTCTGGAAAATCCTTTCACAGTCAGAGATATGATCTACTACAAACTTCCTGCAGCCAGAGGAATCTAAAGTTTCATCTTTCGCATTCTCAATACATCCTTTAATAGGAATGTCATCAATAAATGGCATGGTTATATTAGGAATGAAGTCATGTAATATTGAATTCATGGCGTTCATCATATGCGCTACTGAATTAGTAGCTCCTTGCGGCAAAGTGCACATGCAAACTAAGCCTAAAGGAGTTTTCATGGTCGTAATGTCTCTACTTTCAATAGCAAGCTGAAATTGATCGTAGCCAGAATACAAGTCTCCCATTGAGTATATGGCATGACCAGCGAAGGCTTCAGCGAATTCTCCTACAATGGGCCCAGTACCTACATTCCTAATAGTAACCTTGTTAACAGGTTGTAAATCTTGAATGAACCGTAACTTGCCATTTTTCTTTGGAACAGTAAACCACCTATTTGAGTAGGGTGCAGACGATGGCTCTAAAATTCGCATGTGAATCTTTTCCTTAAGAAGCCGCATTAACTCTGGTAAATGGGCTTTCGGAACAGGTATGGGTCGAAGATTCCATGGAATGTGAGGCACTGTAAAGATGATCATTGGTGGTACAATTTTTGGGTCTGCACAACCTATCTCATGGGAATATAAAGAAAATGCCTTTCCATGCTTTCTAATCACTCTTTGAAATAGTTCACGTTCCTCGGGTAACAAAAAATTTTCATCATTTCCTATCTTGATTAGCTTTAAAGTTTCTTCTGTGAAAGTATGACCTATATTTGTGCGCTCTCTTAAATAAGGATCATTGGTAACTTTCCTAAACTTCTCTTCACTCTCTCGTGGTAAAGATTGGGCAACCGGTTTAATTTTTTTATCAACGGTTTTGTATTTTGTATTTACTTTTGCTTCCTTTTCATTACTCATGACAAATTTAATAATCAAATCATATTCTTCAATAGAATTTAAAAGTACAAATCTAAAATTTTCTTTTTCATGCAAAATATTTTGAAGTTCTTCAATCAATGAATTTGAAAATAAAGTTTCAATTACGGTTTCAATGTGTTCTTCAAATGAAATGAATCCTTTCTCTTTATAAATTTTTTCATAATGTTTTATAATTTTTTTAGGAATTTGTTTATAATGACTGAATTGCAAATATGATGAAGGGAAATATAAAGAAAAACTATCTAAAGTATCTACAGATGGGTGCGAGACATCAAACCAAGAACCACCGTTGTCTCGCTCAACAGTGGCATCTAGGCAAAATTTTGATCATAATAAGTTCCAAACTCACGAAGAGGCATATGATCTTCAAGTATCTTTTCATGAGACCGGATGGGCGTCTTCCTAATTTGCTCCCTATTTCGTACATGGTTTGGGCTGACTATCATAACTTGGAGCGATTGTAGATCATCTTTAGATCTAATTCTTGCGTATGCTGAGCCGTCATCTATTACTTTAGTCTCCATTCTGGCTTCACATATAAATGGTTGACCTAAGATAATTTCATAAGAGCAGTTGTCCTGAATGAAAAAGTGGAATGTCTCAGAGATTCCACCTATCATTAGAGGTATGTTGGCACATGCTCCTAGGAGTGATCCACAACCATTGTCCGCGGTTCGCATTATCCAGCCGTGATTTTTATCAATAGGCCATTTAAACTTATCATATAATCCTTTCGAAATCACATTGATTTCAGACCCAGAGTCAATTAGGGCTAAAGCAGAATATGATCTCTTCTGATCTCCTAAGTTAACTTTAATCTCCGATGTGCCTCTCGCCCAAAAACTTTTTCTAAAATCACTCTCTGAGTTTTTTGTTTCGTCATCTGGTACAATCGGCCCTAAGAAATTTTTGTTCACATTACAGGTATTATCTTCTTCATCCTCTGAGTCTAAAGAAAGAGATTCATGAATCAAGTGAGTTACATCGGCAACATCTTGCATCTCTACCTCTTGTGACAGAGGGAATCTCTTCCTTTTAATTAGTTTAATAAAATTTTCCTTAAATTCAATTTTTGCTATTGAGAAGATTTGTTCTAAAGTCATTGTTACTGCGCTTTTTAATAAGATGTCATACAATATTTCTTTCGAATCAACTTTTTGTTCAAGTTCAGAAATAAGAATAGCTTTCGGTACTCGTTTTGGTTTCTTTTCTGGTTTCTCTTCAGGTTTTGTTTCAGTTCTAGGAATTTGCTCTACTTTGTCTGATGTTTGAATTGGCTCACTAAACACAGGTTGTTTACCCTCCCTAATTTCTTTTCTTCGCTCCTCATTTGTTTTAGAACTTTCGCCTTGTTCAAACTGAACTTTCTTAGGCTTTGGTTCATCTCTCATCTTACTTCTAGTCATTCGTCTTCCTGAATCATTTGTATCTTGCTCATCATCCCTCTTTCTTTTCTCTTCAACATTCACAATATGCGAATATATCGAGAATTGATCGACAGGAGAGTTCCACGCAGTTTTCTGCATAATATCATCTCTTGCCTTGATCAAAGCTTCAATTGAATAGTTCCTCGTTTCCCTTGTTTGTTCGGAATCAGAGTCACTATCAACATATTCTAGTTTAACAGCAGAAGCAGATTTCGAAGACTCAGAAAGGTTTTCATACAGCTTCTGCATCCCTCCCTTTCCCCAATTGGCAGCTAAGGGTAAATGTGTTCTATAGTTGCACAATCGCTTGTCAATATCAATTACAAGTCTTTTCTCTTTCGCATCTTTCAATGCTTCACATGTGTAAGTCAAATGATCTGTGGCATCGCACCAGATACATCTCCTCACATTGGCATTTCTCCTTTCATTGAAATTTCTTTGGTTAAATGCTTGAGGAATCGGTTGAGGAATTGGTTGAGGTACAACTGGAGGATTAGGAGGTACTAATGGATGATTCGGAGCTACTATGGTGGATTTGGAGCATTTACTGGTTGAGGATAAATAGTCGGATGAGCTTGCATTGCAGGTTTATCTTGAAGGTTTAAAGCATACACCACATTCTGCAAAGCCGCTACCTCTTTAGACATATTCTCGTGCATATGCATCATATTGTCCAACTTGTTAAACAAAATCTCAAATTGTAACTCGGTTGGTACTCTAGATGTGGATGTTGTAGGCTCAACTTTCGAATCTATATGTGTATCCCTAGTTGCCTGAATCAGAGGAAAACTGGAAGATGGTTGAGACATCGATTCATAAAGGAGTGTTTTACGTTGGATCATGTGAGCAACCGCCTCAACTACAGTTTTTACTACACCCCAGTCATCTGTAAGCCCATATTTCTTTCCCGGTTCTTCAAGCCTACGCTCAACCTCTACCCTTATATCTGGAGTCAAGATTTTAAGGAAATATAAAATGATATCTGGGGTAAGGGCAACTCTATCCTGTTCAGGTAATTGAGAGAATCTTTTCATAAATTCACTATGGAGTTGAGTTAACGAAATGTGAGGCTTAGGTGAACTAATCCATTTCATAAATCCTTCTCAACTATGTTGACTGTAGTCTTCTAAGTAGA